>JANAVB010007409.1:0-85640 GCA_029216955.1 Iris pallida | reverse complement strand
CAACGGATAAAATCCGTCGCTACTCCGCCGTAAAATGTCGTATGGTCGACGGAATGTCCGTCGCTACTTAGTCGTTAATCTCACGCAATTTTTTTAAATTTTTTCAACCACTTATTGACTACTTAGTGACGGACTGCATGTCCGTCACTAATATCCCATCATCTGGTCGACGGATTATCCGTTGCTAAGTAGTCAATTCTTCCGCCAACTAGTGACATTTTTTGTGATTTTTATAACATTTTTCCGCCAATTAGTGACTACCGAGTGACTACTTGCCGACGGATTTTTATTCCATCGCTATATTACCGATGGCTTGCCGACGTATAGGCGACGGATGTTCACCCTTAAAAAAAAATTGGTGCGCGATTAGCCGGGAAGTCGTCGCCAGGTTGTCGGTAGTCCGTCGCTACTGACGACGAATTTTTTCCGTCGCTAAAATGTCGTCGCCAATTTACTGTATTTTGGTAGTGGAATAGCAAATAGATCCCTTATCCCTTTCGCTCCACATTTGTTTTTAATGTTATTAAATTCACTTTTTATGTGCATTCTAATCAAATAATCAATCTTGGCCATACTATAACAATGTGTAAATGTTTCCTTGGATAATCTTTTACAACATTACTTATTTACATTGCTTCGAAACTAAATCTCTAGTATATAATCATTCTCGCGATCCTGTGCGGCCATACTAGTTATATTATATTAGAGACCTAGTGAGCTGAAGTATATGCCCTATTGGAAACCTAGAAATAAGTATACTATGCATTATCAGTCGATATCGATACGGTTTAACATGTTCCGATCGGATACCGACATCGAGAGACTTTTTTCCGTCAATTTGGTGAAGAAAATTGAACGAAAAGGACCAATCAATAAGGGGGTAAAAGCATGATAAGGTTGTAAAAACATGTAAAAGAAGAAAACTTACGTATCGTAGGTGGCTACTATTTTATTCCATTCTTCAATTACTAAGAAACAATACATGAAATACTTAAATTATGTCTAAAATGTGTAAAACATTTTTTTTTCCTAAAATTTTAATATTTCATTAATAATTATTAACTTTCTGAGACTGTCGATCCCGATACTCATAGGAAGGGTACCATTACCGATTCTGATACTGCTTATCCTGGGAATATGCACCATTGGTTCCTCTGTCTATCCCATAAAACAGTAGAACATAGAAAATGAAGAATACAAGAATATAAAGGGAACAATAGTCCTAGGAAATGGAACAAGGCAACTTGCAACCCAACAACATTTTGATCCTTACAAATATAACAGAAGAGTGGAAATTGCGGACACAACTATTACACGGATCGTTAGCGAAAGTACTAAATACAGAACTCAAAAGCAAACAGTAAAGGCCAGAACTTCAGAACATTCTTTGTTTAAGATCGCTTCGATTGTTCCTTTGATTCCCAGAAGAACTCGGAGAACCCAATCATTCATATGATATATTGCTTGCTCGCTTGCACTCTAAACAAGAACAGGAAGGATCGATTAGCAAAGTGAAAAAATAAAGTAGTTGTTAGTAAAAAATAACGTCCGACTGCTCAAGAAGGATATGCTAGGTTCAGATAATTCAAGAATGCATACTAGAAAAATGAGTACATATGTCCCTACACTATGAGCTACACATGTTCAGGTTTAGAAATTATCAAGAATCACATCCTTCCTACAAATTCATATGCAGGGTTTCTAGTTTCTGCTCATGAACTTTCAAAGCCACATTCTTCTGAATATGGTCTACTTACCAGGGCCGGCCCGGGAGGGGGTTGACTTGTCCTAACCGGAACTAATTTTGGTTGTCCCTTAATTTGACCTCTTGTGGAGCACTTCACTATCTCTTAGGTGATCATCTGCGACTCTGACCTCTTGCAGGTCATGTTGGGTCTGAAGGGTTGTCCAATTCCGAAGTCTTGTCAGGTTTACTCCTGAACCAGGTGCTACTAGCGCCGTGCTACTATGCAGCGGTTTTACTGATATTATGATAAGTTTTATGAAGAAAAAACTGTCTAGACTCTATGGAAATTGTGTTTGATTCATAGAATGGAGTTCATACTGAAATGAATCACATACCATTTTCCTGCGGAAGTGCACAAGCTGCCTCCAGTGGTGAGGGGATCTAAGTAGTCGCTACTGAAACCAACTCATAACCACCTGCACTTCTGAATCTCTTGGGCAGGAAGCAGCTACCGCCAAACCTCTGCTGGAAGAATACGATGACTGCGAACAGCACCCCTCCGAGAAGGATGATGATATCCCAAGCATAGGAGTAGAGGTCTTCATGTGAAGTAGCAAAAATAATCGAAGAATCCAAAGACGGCATATAGTAGCGAGATCTGTAGGCGTCGTAGACGTGAGGAAACGCTCGAACGGCCGTTATCCCGACGTAATAGGGAGGGGAGAGGGCCTTCTCCGTGCAGTTCCCGATCATGTTGAGAACGATCTGCGGAAGAAGGAAGCCGTCCAGCAGCAGGCCAGCATAAGCTATCAGGTCCTCCCAGACCGAGCGGCTGGGTTGAGCGCTGTAGTCCCGGAAATCCGACCGGTTTTGGTAGGATCTCGTGTGGAAGAACCAAGCAGCCAGAGCTCCCGCGAAGTACAGAGGCAGGCAGAACCTGAGGGCCTTCCCCTCGGCAGCCCCCAGGCTCTTCCCGTCGCCGTCCGAGGATCTAGCGTTCCAGGCCGACTGCAGAAGACGCAGCTGCAGCAGGAACGCCAGCATCGTCATGAGCCTCACGACGACCTCGTTGGCCTCTAGCCACCCCCCGCTCCACAGCAGGACGTTCTGCTTGTTCCTGTCCGTGAAGAACAGGGCCTCGAAGTTCAACACCAGAGGGGTGACATGGCCCAGAGTGAGGACGACGAGCATCGCGATGGACATGGACGGGAGTACCTCCGGGTGCTTCCTGACGTGGAAGAGCTGCAGCCCGATAAAGATGCACGAAAGGGTCTTCGAGACCAGAACCATGATGATCTCTACATCCATCCTCCGAACCGACGCGGTCGCTTCTGCAGTGTACATGTTGTTCGACGACAACGCTAGAGGCTCGAAGTGGAGAGGGTCGTCCTTCTTTCTTGTGCTTCGGATCGTTCCGTTGAGATGCATTGTGATGTAAGAAGAGCCGTTCCCGTCTACTCCAGCGTTCATAGGAGCCAGTTGAAGGCTGATCAGAATTTCGCAGTCCATGGAGTAGCTACTAGAGTTGTTCCGATCCCGACGACAACCTACCATGCAAATTATTCCGGTTGCTGCGTCGTAGAGTCCTTCTGCTGCGATATCTACGACTTCCTCCGTTGCCGACGAACTACTGAACGATCTGTAACTTAGCTTGTAGCTGACATTCCAGAGGACAGGGTTCGCCTCTTCTTCCAAAGTAGCACTTTCCTGTACTAGAACTGGAGCAGACGATCCGATCGAGTAGCCATAGAAGTTCTCACCCAAGGAAAGAGGCGTCGCAGAACCCCATCCACCATAGCCCTCGCTGTTGCTCACAGAGATGTCGAACCTAAGGTCTCCGACCGAAGTCCCGTCAGGATACCTTCCGTCCTCCAAACTCCCAACTCTGCTGCCACTTCCGCAGCTCTTGTTCACGTCACGAGTTCTGGTGTACTCGTATCTGACACCGGGAAGGTAGCCATAATTGTCGTCGAAGTTCCGGAACGAGACGGGTTTAGGATCGCGAAGGGGGCCGCCATCAGCCTTTTCGCTCCAGATCCGCCCTACGGTCGTGCTCCTGCTCTCGATCGACAGGACTCCCGGAAACCACAAGCTGATCCCGATCGTGGCGGCTTCGCCGACGGAGGCGTCCACCGCGGAATCCTTCCGGACCGTTATCGGGAAGGCCAGCACGCAGAGCCTGTTCTTCTCGGGATCCCAGACCCCCTCTGCGACCAGAGACTTCTCCGGCTCCATGGCGACGCGTTTCTCGTAGTTGGTATCGTTGGAGAACGCTATGTACATATGCACCTTGCCCTCCCCGGAACACTCGGCCATATTCCACGACATGAACCTTGGCGTGAACCCGAGTAGACCGCAGTCGAGAACGGAACAGGCGTCCTCGTCGTACTCCAACTGGAACCAGACATTTAACATGTTCTGGAGATGAATGCAAGTAGTGGTAATAGAAGAAGAAGAACCAGAGCCGTCGTCCCCAAATCCTACCACTTCTTTCGGGACGTCGCCGACGCGGCTGCAGGCACGTCTGGCCTGGGGGATCTTGGTGTAGCTATAGTTCTTCTGAGCGTACGCTAGGATCGATATGGGTTCAAAATGCGCTGAGCTGCTGGTTCTGTCCAAGCTTTCAATCGAACCATTGGCGAGACTGGTAGAGATGTCCGAAGTTTGTGGATAGTTGAGCTTAAAGACGGCGGCGGGAGTCAGAGTGGTGCCTTCGTTGGTGGTAAAGTAGCCGGAGCCGACCATGCAGACTTTTCCCGAGGGCTTGGACCAGAAGCCGGTCATCGTGAAGCTGACGGTCTTCCTGTAGTTGTAGAGAACGGTGGTTCTGTTCCGTCGGGCTCGGCGGCCTCGGCGGGAAGAGTTTGTGTAGAGGGATGTATGGCTTGGGCCTTGGAGAGAGAGCGAGCCGTCGAGCTTGAAGACTCCGCGGGTTCTTGTTGGACGGATGTTCTGGGAGTAGAAGTAGAAGTAGCCCGGGATGGAGGAGGGGGTGGAAGAATTTTCGGGCGCGAGGAGCTCGTCTCCGCCGGAAAGGAAGCCATTGCCGAGGGAGATGTAGCTGGAATAGTCGACGACGCCGCGAGTAGGTGCGGAGTGGGGGACTGTGGATTCACAGTGGTCGACGTAGGAAATTTTGGGGGGAGAAGAGGAGGTGGTTGAGCATGGGAAGAGGAGGGCTAGGAGGAGCAGCAGAGGGAGTAGGCAGTAATGGTGGTGAAGTGTAGAGCAACGTTTCATCGAGGAAGTAGCCATTTTGGTGGTGGTTGATGAGCAGAGTCTTCAACTACGGTCATATAAGGAGAGGATGGAGCGAGGAAGATGGAATGGAGACTTTGGAAGTCAACTCAGGATATGATAATAGTTTTCACACACAAGATCAGTGAAGTTTAACTATGTTGTACTCAAAGAACAAAATTTGGTAATTTGTAATTAGGCCATTTGTCACCCCCAGTTTTCAAATTAGGAGTATTTTCGTCATTTTCAAGTTTTATAATATTTTAGAAATTTTATTTGATTTTATATGATTTTTAGGAATTTATTTGAGTCGGTTTGAATTTTATCCAATTCGGACTCAAGTTGGAGACCCGGGTAGCCTGAACACTAGTGGGACCCACAAACTAGCTGGGTTTGGCCCACATGCCATCATAATAGGGCTAGAAACCATAAGCCCTATTTCCATGACTTAATTAGTCTTTTTAGAGGCTTAATTTGTATTTAGAAATAAACCGAACCAAACCGAATTCATTTTGAACCAAACCTAAGTCTAATGGATAGAAGGCTTATTGGATCCCCAAAAACCAAACCCAAACCCATTCCCTCACCCCCTTGGCCGGCCAAGAGAGTCTCCCCCCCCCCCCCCCCCCCCCCCCTTTACTTCTTCATTAAGTCTCAAGCTCTCTCTCTCTTTCAAAATCTTTTCTTTCTTCCAAGCTCTCTCTCTCTCCAAGAAACTCTACTTAGGTATGAATTTAATCCCTCATTTATTACTCCATTTCATTTAATGCCTTCACAATAAATGATGAGAAGAGAATTCTCCACCATTTGTCCATGAATTTTGTAGGATTTCATAGAAATTTAGGTTGAGGTTTAATTAGGAGTTTAATATATTGAATGGTATATATATATATATATATATATATATATATATATATATATATATATATATATATATATATATATATATATATATATATATATATATATATATATATATGTTGATGTGTATTTGTGTGTGGGATGAGAGAATGATGGAGAGTGGTGGTGAGAGTGTGAGTGTGTGTGTGTTTGAGTGTGAGAGTGAGAGTGTAAGGGTGTGTGTGTGAGAGGGTGTGTGTGTCTATATGTATATATAGATATATGTATGTATATATATAGATATATGTGTGTATGTATTTATATATATATATTGATGTGTGTGTGTGAATGTATTTGTATACATATAGATGTGTGTGTGTTATATATATATATATATATATATATATATATATATATATATATATATATATATATATATATATACTTGGATGGATAGATAGATATATAGGAGGATATATATATATATATATATATATATATATATATATATATATATATATATATATATATATATATATATATATATATATATATATATATATATATATATATATATATATGTAGAGAGATAGATGAGAGGGAGGAAGAGGAGATAGAAGAAGGAGGAGCAACTGCAGCAGCAGCTAGCAGCCACTGCAGCAGCAGCAAGCAGCAGGCAGTAGCAGCTGCAGCATAGCAGCAGGGCAGCAGCAGTAGCAGCTGCTTGCAGCTGCAAATTCCCCCCCTTAAACCCCCAATTCACCCCCCTTTAACCCCTATAAACCCCCCTAGTATATATATATTAGTACATAAATAGATATGTATATATATATATATATATATATATATATATATATATATATATATATATATATATATATATATATATGTATAGATAGATAGATAGATAAGAAATTAGATAGAAAGAGGAAGGAAAGGAAATAAGAAGAAATAGAAGAAAAGAAGTTAGAATGGAAGTTGAGAAAGGAAGGAGAAGAAATTAGAAAGATTAGAAGGGGAGAGTGAGGAAGAGGCTAAGAAGAAGAATTAGAGTTAGAAGAAGAAGTTAGAAGAAGAAGGATTAGAGAATTAGGAAGAGTAGGAAGAAGGGAAGTAGAAAAAGAAAAGGAGAAAGTCGAGTTAGAAGGGGAAATTGAGCTCGGAGCGTCGGATTGCGACGAAACTTGACGTAGGCCTAGGTTATGTGAATTAGATTTTGCGGGTAGGCTCCCGAGTGGAAATCGGGGTCGTAGGGCGCTGGTATCGCGTCGTATCAGTGCGTATCTTGAAATATTCAAGATATCTGCAACGGACCGTAAGGTGGACTAGACGTCCACTTTATCTTGGTATTTTGGTAGGTAACGAACCTATAGGCTAGTACCCTACTACCCTAGGAAGCACGGGTCAAAATACTAAGCGTAGGTAGGCTAACTAGGTTTCCACCTAGGCTAGAAATTTATCCTAAAAAGGGTAAATTAAGGAATTGGCCTACGGCCGAGAATTTGAGTTTGAAGTCCAAGATGGACTTGGATATGGGTTGTAGAGGTTGGTAATGAGTAGAATTAGCCGTCTAAACCTAGTCTTGACCCCGGTTGACTTTTTAGACTAAAAGTCAACTATGGGTCAACACTTTATCCAATTTAGTTCCAAATTCCATTTAACTTGGACAGTTGACTAAAAGTCAACTATTAGTCACCAGTGACCTAGAGTTGACCTAGAGTTGACCAGAGTTGACCCGTTGACCAAAAGTCAACGGTAAGCCAGTTTTCGACCTAGTTTAATTCGGATTAACTTCCAATGTTCTTCCATGACCAAGATTGACCCGACTAGACATGTCTTGACCTAGAATGACTAAATAGGATTTAATTTGATTTAACTTTACTTCCTAAACTTAGTATTGATACGTCTTGTTCTCTATAGGTCCTCGAGACACTGCAGTTGATCCGGTCGACATATTTTATCATCTTACAGGCGAGTATATTCTCTGATACTTATTCCCAATTTATGATAACTATTATGATTCATGTACTTAGTGTTGATATGCTTATTCCCGACACATGGTTCTCACGGATTGGTATTCTTGGATCCCGACGAAAGATGTTTTCTCCTTCTTAGGTTGGGATGTATTGTGCAAGCTCCCTTGTAGCTCTTGCTCAATATGTGGTCACTGATTCTAGAGAAGACTAGCTACCTTCTCATTAGAATTCCGTGCAGTGACGTGTCCTGTTTGGATCCATTCTACCAGTTGGGGTAGGGGGAGTAGTAGCGTATGCCTGTGATCAGATCCATCCCGCATTCCCGAACAATGTGAGTCATATACCGCACTTATGACTTGCCAGGCCAGTTCTTGACAGGTACCCAAGCCGATCACAAGCTGAAACTACTACTCACACACATTGGATATATATAGCTTACCTCGATTTGTGTACATGCCATGATCCCGTTCTACTTTCTTGTTCTAGCTCTAGCTTTACAGCTTACCTTGCCATGATACATTCATGTACACTCCATGATTCATTGTATATGCTCTATTTACAGTCTTATAGCTTTTATTCTATCGTGAGATATGTTATGAGATATATGTACTCGTTCCATCCTGACTGGACTGTTGATAAAATATTACAGATGCCGATGAGGGAGATTGCAGTACCTACTACGGTCCGGACGACGTAGTGGGCCTAGACTTGGTCCCGCAGGGCGTAGCTCCGCCTGACGAGTAGGTCTTTGTACTGGACTTAGTTTCCAGTTACTTTTGAGACTGTATTATATTTGGACTGTATTAGAGACTGGACTTGTATATTATTTGTATTTGGACTTGACAGGTTATATTTTATCGTCTTGTTGTCTTTATCTTTCAGTCTTTACTTTATCATCTTAGAGTGGTGATTGAGCACTTATATATATTCATTGCTTGTCCTCCGTTCGGAGTTGACTATATTCTCGACAGGTTTTGTTATATATATAAACTGTTGTCAGACTAGAAAATCCACAGCGTTCTACGCCGTTTTTCCGGTGAGGGCTGGGCGTTGTCGCGTCACGTGCCCTTTTAGCGGGTGCGGGTCGTGACACCATTTCCAATGGGGGGTTTCTATCTCCTATATTTCTATTTCTATGGTAGACACTAGAAACCAACTTCCTACAATGGAGATTTCTATCTCACTTTCTATCCTAAGTGGCATTGATATAGGATAAAAATTTCTACGAGAATTTTTATTGTAGGAATTTTCATAGAAACTTTTCATCTCTCATAACAATTAATATTGGGCCCTACAACATTAACATTAAATTGATCATTAAATTTATTGCGATAGAAATAGATAACCAGTGAGGCTATTAGTATTGCTATGACTACAACCAAAGGGTTACAATCCTTTTACAACTTGGATAGAAATTTGCTATTTTATATATAAACTCTAACAACTAGGATAAAAATTTGCTTAAAGTATCATGTTAAGTAGGATAGAAATCCAATTTTAGAAATTTCCATTGGAGATGGCCTTAGTATTACTATGACTACAACCAAAGGGTTACAACCCTTTTACAACTTGCTATGTGGCAAGCCTCTAAAGGAGGTGAGAGGGGAGAGGTGGGCCGGGTGGGACCATGTTAGAAGGAGGGTATAGTAGGTTGTAAGAAGGTTGTAAAAGTTTGGTACTAAACTTAGCATTATTGATTTATAAAGACACTGTAAAACTTACTCATGACTGTAGATTTTATTTTATTAACTAGTTTGTCACTCAAAAAAGTTGTTTGGGGCTGCCCACTACCTAGTATATAAGCCCTTTTTTTCTTTTTTCTTTTTTTTTTGCATGACTTTTTCTTCCCATTTACTCTCCCAAATTCTAAAGTCCTAAATCATAAACCCAATATTCTATAGAAGTTAGAATGTTTTCAATCCATGTTCATGTCTAAATTTCATCTTCTAGTAACTAAAAATTGGTTTATGATTCATTTTCGGCAGATTTTTGAAGTTTTGAACCCACTTTAGGGTAGGGGTGAGCATTATTCGGTTTTGGACCGAAAACCGAACCGAATAAGAGGTTCGGTTCGGTTTTAAAAAAATTCGGTTCGGTTTCGGTTTTGAAAATACTAAAATTTCTTATTCGGTTTCGGTTTCGGTTTTGGGTTTCGGTTTCGGTCCAAAACCGAAAACCGAATAAGAAAATTTAATTAATTAATTCATATATATATATATATATATATATATATATATATATATATGTGTGTGTGTGTGTGTGTGTGTGTGTGTGTGTGTGTGTGTGTACTATATATATAAGTATTAATATATATAGGTATATACTAAATATATATAGGTATATACTAAATATGTCTATGTATATTTAGTTACTATATATATTAACAAAAAAAGCTCAAAAAATCAAAAAAAATATGAATAAACCGAATAAACCGAAAACCGAACCGATTTAATTCGGTTCGGTTTGATTCGGTTTTGGGCCAATTCGGTTCGGTTTCGGTTTTGCTTATTCGGTTTCGGTCCAATTCGGTTTTAGGTTATTCGGTTCGGTTTAAACCGAATGCTCACCCCTACTTTAGGGTTTCGAACTTTGAAAATTCGCCCACAATCGCAACGGGGATGATGACGAAATGTCCAAAAATTTGACAATCCTATCTATAGTTAGGACTCCAAAGTTTTTGACTGTCCTTTCTATAGTCAAAACTCTCAAAAATTGTAACAATCCTTTCTACAGTCAAGACTTTCAAAAAATGACAGTCCTAAAGAAAAAAAAAATGTTGTTCATGAACTTCATATTTTCTTTAGGACTGTCAAATTTTTTTGACAGTCCTACCAATTGGAATGACTGTCAAATATTTGACCGCCCTAAATAAAATATGTTGTTCATTGAAATTGGGAGTTTGACAATCCTACAAATGAACAACATATTTTATTTAGGACTGACAGTCCTTCCAAATGGTAGGACTGTCAAAAAATTGACAGTCCTAATTGTATATGGTGTTTCTTCCAATTTTGACAATTACTTCTGATTATAAAGTGGTTCTTTTTTCTAACTATACAACCTCTGACCTTAACTATGTGTGTCTTCTATTTTTCACAGCATTAACAACACCCAAATATTTATGCAAACAAAATGTATGCCTTATGGTCTCACTATTTATCCAATCTGTCCAAGGTATACAAAAATATCAAACCATTATTTTGAAAGCTTTTAGTGCCATTAATTTGTAAAAGTATTCTCCAATACAACATAGCTTCCAATATAAACACTAGTTTGATAATTTTAAGTAATTCTTATTCTTCTGATAAATCATATGCTAATATTAAGTCCTTGTGTATGAAATTTTTAACCGTCCCGAGTCCAACTGCGACTGTGGCGGAATTTCTTACTTCGAAACCCTCAAATGGATTCAAAATTTCAAAAAATTGTCCAAAATTTATCCTAAACCTATTTTATGTTACTACACTGATATTTGGACATTAACCAGGATTGAAAATTGGTACGTTGATTCAAGTCACTAAAATACCCTCTACGTATTGAATTTAGGCTTAATTTCAACTTGGGGGAATGGATAATTTGGTCAATTTTTTTTAAGGAAAACATTGATTCCTAAGTGACGGAGAAATAGTCAATAGTTGATTGTACTAAGTTATCCAGTTTTTAAAGTTTAGGATGTCAAGTAGAAAAACATGAAGAGTAGTGGTTATTAAGTTAAATTTGTTAATCCCGGGGCTTGATCAAAGATGGTAAAACAGATGCAACAGAGATCTACGATGATACAAAAACCAAATAACCCGATTACAATATAGAGTAGGGAAATAAAGAAGAAAAGATCTCTCGTTCTTCCTTGCAAACGTGTTGCAATTGGGACAGAACGAGTTGCAATAATCTAGAGAAAGATGAGAAGAAGAAAAATGCTGGGGTGTCAAAACACCGTTGCTCAAAGCAAGATTCGCCCCACACGATCTGCTTCCAGGAACCAGCAAGTTTGAAGAACTTGTGGAACGCTCGAAGTCACCTCTGTTCTGACTCCTCGGATGGACTTGCAATGGCGGCAGCAACACTCTCTCTCTCTCTTTCTCCTTTTCTGACTTATATTTTCGTCGTTCCCACAAAGGAGGCCAGAAGAGAGTATATATAGAGAGAGGGTGGAAACCCTAGCCGCCTCTTCAGTTATGGAAAGATTGAATCAAATCCCAAAAAGATAGCAACGAGATTAATTCAAATCCCACAAAGATAGCAACGAAATTAATTCAAATCCTACAAAGATAGAATCTGAATTAATCGCATTGAATCAGTCTTTCCATAACTGACTTGTAGTCTGCACAGTCAGCAGAACCCTCCATGCGGCAGCAGCAGCCTGGCCGCATGAGCCTCATGGCCGCATGAGCCGCATGGACCACATGAGCCGCAAGAGCCGCATGGACCGCATGGACCGCATGAGCCGCATGGACCGCATGAGCCGCATGGTCGCATGAGCCGCATGAGCCTCATGGCCGCATGAGCCGCATGAGCCTCATGGCCGCATGAGGCTGCATATAAGCCGCATGCCGCATAAGACCGCATGGCCGCCTATGAGCCGCATGACTGCTGACGTGCTAAGTGCAAAGTGCGCCAACAAAATGCCACATTACGCCTCATGAGCCCATGAGTCCGAGTCCGAGTCACTAAGTCCCGTTGGGGCTTAGCTCCAAATGAAATTAATCCAAGAGAATGACAAAAGCATTAATGCTTAATCCTTGGAGCCTTATTCTTACATCCTAGTAAAATCACCCACATGGTTCCCTCCTTAGGGTCACCATCCCAAGTGCATCTCTCAACAACACAACCAAGTATATATGTTGAGATAACTCATGGCGCATTTTCGATGTGGGACTAAACTTTTACAAGGCATGTTGAGAGCAAGCTCTCTCAATGTAAAGAAAGCACCAACAATCCCCCACATATCACAACATATATATGTGTTCAGGGTTGAGCGTTCCCCACAGAAAATGTCCATTTTGCATTAGGATAGATGTCGCTGATGACTTGAATTTTTCCGCATGGGTTAAATAACAATGTGATACAAGAATGGACTACGCCTTGAATTCTGCACCACAATTGTAATTCTTCCCACTCACAAAGTGTAGTTAAGTGTGCTTCTGGCTGCACATTAAAGGCCCTGTGCCAGCCTGGTTTTAGTGTATAATTTTGGGTGTCTACAAGTTTACCCTCAAGAGACGGCCTGATATCTCTTTCCTACACTATAGGTGAGTTCTTTATTAAAGAGATATGGCATGAAGCCTTGCGCTTCCTTGCGGTGCTACGCCGCTATGACATGGCCTGAAGCCGAGGCATTATCCCTACCTGGGAACCTCATCGTAGTGTCATACTACTGTAGCATGAGGTCTCAGCCTCTTTGTAGTGCCAATCTACTCAGCATGAAGCCTAAGGCTTCCTTGCGGTGTTACGCCACAACGACATGGCTTACAATGCCGAGGCTTTACCCCTACCTGGGTACCTCATCGTGGTGTCATGCCACTATAACATGGGCCATCCTCCCCTTTGTAGTGTTATCTACAACTCTTTAATTATGTCATACAGCATTAGGCTACCTGTCTATTTACGGTGCTACGCCGCTATGACTTGGCTTGCAAAGCCGAGGCATTACCCCTACCTGGGAACCTCATGGTGGAGTTACCCCACTGTAGCATGGAGTTTTACTCCTTGTAGTGCTGCTCTACCGTGCTTCCTGTAAAGCACACCAGGCATTCACTCTGCCTGAGAACTCATTAAGGCGTTTAAGCCAACCTTCCACAGGATCTGTTTTTTTTCGCAGAAAATACATAGTAGACAACAGTGGTTATGGGTCCGTATCCCTTCCATGTTCCAGAGAACAAGTACCCACTGTTACCTGATAGTTTCCCAGTCAGTGATCCTCCTTTGAACCAAAAGTTAGATGTCTAGTAGATTTCTCTTTGAACTAATAGCATAAAACTTTATGGTAGGATTACAAAGACACACTATCAGAATGCCTTCAAGCCCATTTTATAAGCTGTGTCATCGACCAACTGGCGCTTGAGGCCCTTTGTGAACGGATCTGCCAGGTTCTCCTGACTTCGAACATCAACCACTGCAATTACACCTCTTTTGATAAGATCGTGTACTGTCCTGTGCTTCAACCGCACAGTCCTCTTCTTTCCGTTGAAGAGGTCATTTGATGCCACCGCCGCAGTCGCCTAGTTGTCACAGTATATCGGTATCGTCGGTATCTGAGCCCCAACCACTGGAAGATCATACATGAGCTCCCGAAGCCATTCTGCTTCATCTGCTGCAGTTTCAAGTGCATAGAATTCAGATTCCATGGAGGAACGAGAGAGTATAGTCTGCTTCTTCGACTTCCACGATATAGCAGCTCCACCCAAGGAAAAGACATATCCACCTGTGGATCTCTCGTTTTCTACCTCTGAACACCAGCTAGCATCACTGAAGCCTTCCACTACAGTCGGATACCCGCTGTAGTGCAGTACATATGTCTGAGTCTTCTTGAGATATCTCATCACCCGCTTTACAGCTTTCCAGTGCTCAATCCCTGGGTTGCTTGTGAACCGACTCAGCATTCCCACGATGAAAGCTATGTCAGGCCTTGTGGCAGTGGTTGCGTACATTAAACTTCCGATAATGCTAGAATACTACAGCTGCCTGACGCTTTCCCTCGAGTTTGGCTTCAGCTTCTGATCACACCTGTATGGCGTATCGATCCCTGGAAGATCCTTATACCCATAGTGCGTGAGCATCTTCTCAATGTAGTGAGATTGTGACAGCGCTACTCCTGAGTCTGTCCGGATGATCTTTATGCCCAAGATGACATCTGCATCCCCCAAGTCCTTCATACTGAACTTGGTTGAGAGAAACTTCTTTGTCTCTGTGACACAGCCTATATCCGTACCTAGGATTAGCATGTCGTCCACGTACAGACAAACGATGACTCCTCTTCCATCAACGAACTTTGTGTAAACACATTTGTCCGTCTCGCTGACTCTGTAGCCGTTTGACCTAATAACTTTGTCAAACTTCTCATGCCACATCTTGGGAGCTTGCTTCAAACCATATAATAATTTCACCAACTTGCAGACTTTGTCTTCAAGACCTTTAACGACAAATCCATCTGGCTGTTGCATGTAAATCTCTTCGGTCAGCTCCCCATTCAGAAATGCTGTCTTTACATCCATCTGATGTATCACCAACTTATGTATAGCTGCTAGAGCGATTAACATCCTGATGGTGGTCATCCGAGCTACTGGAGCGTACGTGTCAAAGTAGTCTATCCCCTGTTTCTGAGAAAATCCCTGGGCTACCAGCCTGGCCTTGAACTTGTCAATAGTTCCATCTGCCTTCATCTTCTTCTTGAAGATCCATTTACACCCGATGGGCTTTTCTCCTTCGGGTAGACCTACCAACACCCATGTGTTATTGGAGGTGATAGAGTCAAACTCGTCATTCACTGCCTCCTTCCAGAAGATAGCATCTCCGGTCTTCATCGCCTCATCATAGGTAAGCGGATCTGCTTCCACATGAAAGGTGACAAAGTCATCTCCGAAATCTTTCGGTCTCCTCGCTCGCTTAGCTGACGGCTCTGCGAGTTCTGGTACAAGAGTTGTTTCATCAACAACAACTTCTTCTTGGACTACTGGCCCATATGAGATTTCAGTCTCATTTGCACCTACATCATTTTCCGGAATGTCCGAAAGAACAATACTTTTGTCTTTTGCAAACTTGTCTTCAAAGTATTCAGCATCGCGAGATTCGATTATATGATTTGACTCAATATCAAGAAATCTCCTAGCATCACTCTTCTCGGCATACCCCAAGAAGATCGCCTTCGTAGTCCTTGTCCCTAGCTTCTGAATCTTCAGATCTGGGAGCTTCACATACGCCAGACACCCCCACACTCGAATGACATTCAAGTTAGGTCTGACTTTGAACCAGAGTTCATGAGGAGTTACGTCTGAAGTTGCATATGGCACTCTATTCAGAATGAAAGTGGCCGTTAATGCAGCTTCTCCCCAGTAGCATTTTGGAAGGCCTGCAGTAAGCAGCATAGAATTCATCATTTTTGTTAATGTTCGGTTCTTCCTCTCTGCTACTCCATTGGATTGAGAAGAATATGGAGCAGTAGTCTCGCATATGATTCCATGTTCTTTGTAGAATAATGCGAATTCATGAGACCTGTACTCCCCACCTCGAACACTTCTCAACCACTTGAGTTGTTATCCAGTCTGCCGTTCAGCTTCGGCCCTGAACTCTCTGAACTTCTCGAAGGCTTCGTCTTTAGACTTGAGCAAGAAGACGAACGCGTATTTTGAGAAGTCGTCGAAGAAGGTTATGAAATACTTCATCCCGGCCTTCGTGGAGAAATGTTTGAAGTCACAGATATCGGAGTGCACCAACTCCAGAAGATCAGTGCTTCGATTGACCCAATGAAAGAGTTTCCTTGTGATCTTCCTCTGAGCACACACTTCACACTTCTCCACCTTACCCCCATATTTGGAGATAAGTCCTAGACTAGACATTTTGTTAATTCTCTTACAATGAACATGTCCTAGTCTATTATGCCATAACTCAAGAGAATAATCAGAAAATGCAACTGCATTAATGTCATCAAACTGGTTGACAAGCTGAATTTTAAACATTCCTTCGGTTTGATAAGCCTTCCCGAAGTATGTTCCCTTCATGGACATTACCATCTGACCAGCATTGATGTCCATCCTCAAGCCTGCGTTGCAGAGCAGGCTCCCAGAGATCAGGTCTTGGCAATCGCAGGAACATGCTTCACACCTTGAAGCGTCAGAGTGTTCCCATAAGTGAGTTTCAGTTCCACGGTCCCGATCCCCAGAACTTCAGCTTGGGCCTGGTTCGCCATGACAACCTTCTCAGTTATCGGTTGGTACGTGACGAACCATTCCTTGCCAGAACAGACATGACAAGTCGCACCAGTGTCTATCCACCAGTCAGAGTCAACCCCCACAGTTGTGACCTTTGCGATCATAGCAACAAAGTTAGAAACCAATGAAACCTTATTGGGCTCACCTTTCTCTGATTGTTTAGGCTTAGATCTGCATTCACTCTTGTAGTGGCCTTTCTTGCCACAATTGTAACAAGTCACGTGGGACTTAGTCTTCTGTTGCTTGAATGAAGGACCCTTCACTTTTAGATTAGTGAAGTCCTTCTTCTTGGGATGAGAAGCCGCCTGCTTCCCCTTGGGATCTCTCATCTGCACTAGATTGGCTTTAGCCAACTGTTTGGACAGAGTATCCACCTTCTGTTGGGAACGCATCTCGTCCTCAACATGGATCTCTTGAAGTAGATCTCCCAAGCTAATGTCTAGCTTCTTTCTGTGCATCCTTGCATAGAAGGTACTCCATCCAGCAGGAAGTTTTGAGACGATCCCTCCAACGATAAACTTGTCGGGAAGGGGCATCTCTTCGTCTTCCAGTTTCTGACGTAGCTTCAGAAATTCCTTCACCTGTGGCAACATGGACTTCTCGTCCTCAAAGAGCAATTTGTGATATTTTTCAACCACAAACATTTTGCTCCTGTTCTTGTCTTCTTCATACAGTTTTTCTACAGACTCCCATATGTCTCTGGCAAGTTCCTTCTTCGAGTAGGATTCTGCCAGGGAGTCCTCCATAGCATTCAGGATGAGAAGCCTGCAGATGCTATTTTCCCTTCTCCATTTGGCCTGGAGTTTGGTAGCCGCATTGATTGCGGCAGTAGATCCAGTGTCTGGAACAAAGGGTTCTTCCTCCAACAGAACATGATCAACGTCTTTTAGTTGAAGAGTTAGATAAACCTTTCTCTTCCAGACTTGATAATGCTCTCCATCGAACTTTTCCAACTTGCAGTAGTCCGATTGGACGAGCGAAGCATTAATGTTTTCCATCTATAAGGATCTTGCTTTGAGATTGTTAATCCCGGGGCTTGATCAAAGATGGTAAAACAGATGCAACAGAGATCTACGATGATACAAAAACCAAATAATCCGATTACAATATGGAGTAGGGAAATAAAGAAGAGAAGATCTCTCGTTCTTCCTTGCAAACGTGTTGCAATTGGGACAGAACGAGTTACAATAATCTAGAGAAAGATGAGAAGAAGAAAAATGCTGGGGTGTCAAAACACCGTTGCTCAAAGCAAGATTCGCCCCACACGATCTGCTTCCAGGAACCAGCAAGTTTGAAGAACTTGTGGAACGCTCGAAGTCACCTCTGTTCTGACTCCTCGGATGGACTTGCAATGGCGGCATCAACACTCTATCTCTCTTTCTCCTTTTCTGACTTATATTTTCGTCATTCCCACAAAGGAGGCCAGAAGAGAGTATATATAGAGAGAGGGTGGAAACCCTAGCCGCCTCTTCCGTTATGAAAAGATTGAATCAAATCCCAAATAGATAGCAACGAGATTAATTCAAATCCCACAAAGATAGCAACAAAATTAATTCAAATCCCACAAAGATAGGATCTGAATTAATCGCATTGAATCAGTCTTTCCATAACTGACTTGTAGTCTGCACAGTCGCATGGACCACATGGACCGCATGGCCGCATGAGCCGCATGAGCCTCATGGCCGCATGGCCGCATGAGCCGCATGAGGCCGCATATAAGCCGCATGCCGCATAAGACCGCATGGCCGCCTATGAGCCGCATGACTGCTGACGTGCTAAGTGCAAAGTGCGCCAACAAAATGCCACATTACTCCTCATGAGCCCATGAGTCCGAGTCCGAGTCGCTAAGCCCCGTTGGGGCTTAGCTCCAAATAGAATTAATCCAAGAGAATGACAAAAGCATTAATGCTTAATCCTTGGAGCCTTATTCTTACCTTCTAGTAAAACACCCACATGGTTCCTTCCTTAGGCCGGGTCACCACCCCATGTGCATCTCTCAACAACACAACCAAGTATATATGTTGAGATAACTCATGGTGCATTTCCGATGTGGGACTAAACTTTTACAAGGCATGTTGAGAGCAAGCTCTCTCCATGTAAAGAAAGCACCAACAATCCCCCACATATCGCAACATATATATGTGTCCAGGGTTGAGCGTTCCCCACAGTAACTATCCATTTTGCATTAGGATAGATGTCGCTGACGACTTGAATCTTCCTGCATGGGTTAAATAATAATGTGATACAAGAATGGACTACGCCTTGAATTCTGTACCACAATTGTAATTCTTTCCACACACAAAGTGTAGTTACGTGTGCTTCTGGCTGCACATTAAAGGCCCTGTGCCAGCCTGGTTTCAGTGTATAATTTTGGGCGTCTACAAGTTTATCCTCAAGAGACGGCCTGATATCTCTTTCCATACATTATAGGTGAGTTCTTTATTAAAGAGATATGACATGAAGCCTTGCGCTTCCTTGCGGTGCTACGCCGCTATGACATGGCCTGAAGCCGAGGCATTACCCCTACCTGGGAACCTCATCGTAGTGTCATACTACTGTAGCATGAGGTCTCAGCCTCTTTGTAGTGCCAATCTACTCAGCATGAAGCCTAAGGCTTCCTTGCGGTGTTACGCCGCAACGACATGGCTTGCAATGTCGAAGCTTTATCCCTACCTGGGTACCTCATCGTGGTGTTATACCACTGTAACATAGGGCCATCCTCCCCTTTGTAGTGCTGTCTACAACTTTTTAATTACGTTATACAACATTAGGCTACCTGCCTATTTGCGGAGCTACGCCGCTATGACTTGGCTTGCAAAGCCGAGGCATTACCCCTACCTGGGAACCTCATGGTGGAGTCACCCCACTGTAGCATGGAGTTTCACTCCTTGTAGTGCTGCTCTACCGTGCTTCCTGTAAAGCACAACAGGCATTCACTCTGCCTGAGAACTCATTAAGGCGTTTAAGCCAACCTTCTACAGGATCTATTTTTTCGCAGAAAATACATAGTAGACAACAGTGGTTATGGGTCCGTATCCCTTCCATGTTCCAGAGAACAAGTACCCACTTTTACCTGATAGTTTTCCAGTCAGTGATCCTCCTTTGAACCAAAAGTTAGATGCCTAGTAGATTTCTCTTTGAACTAATATCATAAAACTTTATGGTAGGATTACAAAGACACACTATCAGAATGCCTTCAAGCCCATTTTACAAGCTGTGTCATCGACCAACTGACGCTTGAGGCCCTTTGTGAATGGATCTGCCAGGTTCTCCTGACTCCGAACATCAACCACTGCAATTACATCTCTTTTGATAAGATCGTGTACTGCCATGTGCTTCAACCGCACAGTCCTCTTTTTCCCGTTGAAGAGGTCATTTGATGCCACCGCCGCAGTCGCCTGGTTGTCACGGTATATCGGTATCGCCGGTATCTGAGCCCCAACCACTGGAAGATCATACATGAGCTTCCGAAGCCATTCTGCTTCATCTGCTAGAGTTTCAAGTGTATAGAATTCAGATTCCATGGAGGAACGAGAGAGTATAGTCTGTTTCTTCGACTTCCACGATATAGCAGCTCCATCCAAGGAAAAGACATATCCACCTGTGGATCTCTCGCTTTCCACCTCTGAACACCAGCTAGCATCACTGAAGCCTTCCACTACTGTCGGATACCCGCTGTAGTACAGTGCATATGTCTGAGTCTTCTTGAGATATCTCATCACCCGCTTTACAGCTTTCTAGTGCTCAACCCCTGGGTTGCTTGTGAACCGACTCAGCATTTCCACGGCGAAAGCTATGTCAGGCCTTGTGGCAGTGGTTGCGTACATTAAACTTCTGATAATGCTAGAATACTCCAGCTGTCTGACGCTTTTCCTCGAGTTTGGCTTCAGCTTCTGATCACACCTGTATGGCGTATCGATCCCTGGAAGATCCTTATACCCATAGCGTGTGAGCATCTTCTCAATGTAGTGACATTATGACAGCGCTACTCCAGAGTCTGTTCGGATGATCTTTATGCCCAAGATGACATCTGCATCCCCAAGTCCTTCATACTGAACTTGGTTGAGAGGAACTTCTTTGTCTCTGTGACACAGCCTATATCCGTACCTAGGATTAGCATGTCGTCCACGTACAGACAAACGATGACTCCTCTTCCATCAATGAACTTTGTGTAAACACATTTGTCCGTCTCGCTGACTCTGTAGCCGTTTGACCTAATAACTTTGTCAAACTTCTCATGCCACATCTTGGGAGCTTGCTTCAAACCATATAATGATTTCACCAACTTGCGGACTTTGTCTTCAAGACCTTTGACGACAAATCCATCTGGCTGTTGCATGTAAATCTCTTCGGTCAGCTCCCCATTCAGAAATGCTGTCTTTACATCCATCTGATGTATCACCAACTTATGTATAGCTGCTAGAGCGATTAACATCCTGATGGTGGTCATCCGAACTACTGGAGCGTATGTGTCAAAGTAGTCTATCTCCTGTTTCTGAGAAAATTCCTTGGCTACCAGCCTGGCCTTGAACTTGTCAATAGTTCCATCTGCCTTCATCTTCTTCTTGAAGATCCATTTACATCCGATGGACTTTTCTCCTTCAGGTAGATCTACCAACACCCATGTGTTATTGGAGGTGATAGAGTCAAACTCGTCATTCACTGCCTCCTTCCAGAAGATAGCATCTCTGGTCTTCATCGCCTCATCATAGGTAAGCGGATCTGCTTCCACATGATAGGTGACAAAGTCATCTCCGAAATCTTTCGGTCTTCTCGCTCGCTTAGATGACGGCTCTGTGAGTTCTGGTACAAGAGTTGTTTCATCAACAACAACTTCTTCTTGGACTACTGGCCCATATGAGATTTCAGTCTCATTTGCACCTACATCATTTTTCGGAATGTCCGAAAGAACAATGTTTTTGTCTTTTGTAAACTTGTCTTTAAAGTATTCAGCATCGCGAGATTCGATGATATAATTTGACTCAATATCAAGAAATCTCCTAGCACCACTCTTCTCGGCATACCCCAAGAAGATCCCCTTCGTAGTCCTTGTCCCTAGCTTCTGAATCTTTAGATCTGTGAGCTTCACATATGCCAGACACCCCCACACTCGAATGACATTCAAGTTAGGCTGACTTTGAACCAGAGTTCATGAGGAGTTACGTTCGAAGTTGCATATGGCACTCTATTCAGAATGAAAGTGGCCGTTAATGCAGCTTCTCCCCAGTAGCATTTTGGAAGGCCTGCAGTAAGCAGCATAGAATTTATCATTTCTGTTAATGTTCGGTTCTTCCTCTGCTACTCTGTTGGATTGAGGAAAATATGGAGCAGTAGTCTCGCATATGATTCTATGTTCTTTGCAGAATGATGCAAATTCATGAGACCTGTACTCCCCACCTCGATCACTTCTCAACCTCTTGAGTTGTTGTCCAGTCTGCCGTTCAGCTTCGGCCCTGAACTCTCTGAACTTCTCGAAGGCTTCGTCTTTAGACTTGAGCAAGTAGACGAACGCGTATTTTGAGAAGTCATCGATGAAGGTTATGAAATACTTCATCCCGGCCTTCGTGGAGAAATGTTTGAAGTCACAGATATCAGAGTGCACCAACTCCAGAAGATCTGTGCTTCGATTGACCCGATGAAAGGGTTTCCTTGTGATCTTCGTCTGAGCACACACTTCACACTTCTCCACCTTACCCCCACATTTGGAGATAAGTCCTAGACTAGACATTTTGTTAATTCTCTTACAATGAACATGTCCTAGTCTATTATGCCATAACTCAAGAGAATAATCAGAAAATACAACTGTATTAATGTCATCAAACTGGTTGACAAGCTAAATTTTAAACATTCCTTCGGTTTGATAAGCCTTCCCTAAGTATGTTCCCTTCATGGACATCACCATCTGACCAGCATTGATGTCCATCCTCAAGCCTGCGTTGCAGAGCAGGCTCCCAGAGATCAGGTCTTGGCAATCGTAGGAACATGCTTCACACCTTGAAGTGTCAGAGTGTTCCCAGAAGTAAGTTTCAGTTCCACGGTCCCGATCCCCAGAACTTCATCTTGGGCCTGGTTCGCCATGACAACCTTCTCGGATATCGGTTGGTACGTGACGAACCATTCCTTGCCAGAACAGACATGGCAAGTCGCACCAGTGTCTATCCACCAGTCAGAGTCAACCTCCACAGTTGTGACCTGTACGATCATAGCAACAAAGTTAGAAACCAATGAAACCTTATTAGGCTCACCTTTCTCTGATTGTTTAGGCTTAGATCTGCATTCACTCTTGTAGTGGCCTTTCTTGCCACAATTGTAACAAGTCACGTGGGACTTAGTCTTCTGTTGCTTGAATGAAGGACCCTTCACTTTTAGATTAGTGAAGTCCTTCTTCTTGGGATGAGAAGCCGCCTGCTTTCCCTTGGGATCTCTCGTCTGCACTAGATTGGCTTTAGCCAACTGTTTGGACAGAGTGTCCACCTTCTGTTGGAAACGCATCTCGTCCTCAACATGGATCTCTTGAAGTAGATCTCCCAAGCTAATGTCTAGCTTCTTTCTGTGCATTATTGCATAGAAGGTACTCCATCCAGTAGGAAGTTTTGAGACGATCCCTCCAACGACAAACTTGTCGGGAAGGGGCATCTCTTCGTCTTCAAGTTTCTGACGTAGCTTCAGAAATTCCTTCACCTGTGGCAACATGGACTTCTCGTCCTCAAAGAGCAATTTGTGATATTTTTCAACCACAAACATTTTGCTCTTGTTCTTGTCTTCTTCATACAGTTTTTCTATAGACTTTCATATGTCTCTGGCAAGTTCCTTCTTCGAGTAGGATTCTGCCAGGGAATCCTCCATAGCATTCAGGATGAGAAGCCTGCAGATGCTATTTTTCCTTCTCCATTTGGCCTGGAGTTTGGTAGCCGCATTGATTGCGGTAGTAGATCCAGTGTCTGGAACAGAGGGTTCTTCCTCCAACAGAACATGATCAACGTCTTTTAGTTGAAGAGTTAGATAAACCTTTCTCTTCCAGACTTGATAATGCTCTCCATCGAACTTTTCCAACTTGCAGTAGTCCGATTGGACGAGCGAAGCATTAATGTTTTCCATCTATAAGGATCTTGCTTTGAGATTGTTAATCCCGAGGCTTGATCAAAGATGGTAAAAAGATGCAACAGAGATCTACGATGATACAAAAACCAAATAACCCGATTACAATATGGAGTATAGAAATAAAGAAGAGAAGATCTCTCGTTCTTCCTTACAAACGTGTTGCAATTGGGACAGAACGAGTCACAATAATCTAGAGAAAGATGAGAAGAAGAAAAATGCTGGGGTGTCAAAACACCGTTGCTCAAAGCAAGATTCGCCCCACACGATCTACTTCCAGGAACCAGCAAGTTTGAAGAACTTGTGGAACGCTCGAAGTCACCTCTGTTCTGACTCCTCGGATGGACTTGCAATGGCGGCAGCAACACTCTCTCTCTTTCTCTTTTTCTGACTTATATTTTTGTCGTTCCCACAAAGGAGGCCAGAAGAGAGTACATATAGAGAGAGGGTAGAAATCCTAGCCGCCTCTTCAGTTATGAAAAGATTGAATCAAATCCCAAAAAGATAGCAACAAGATTAATTCAAATCCCACAAAGATAGCAACGAAATTAATTCAAATCCCACAAAGATAGGATCTGAATTAATTGTATTGAATCAGTCTTTCCATAACTGACTTGTAGTCTGCACAGTCAGCGGAACCCTCCATGCGGCAGCAGCAGCCTGGCCGTATGAGCCTCATGGCAGCGTGGACCACATGAGCCGCATGGACCGCATGAGCCGTATGGACCACATGAGCCGCATGAGCCGCATGAGCCGTATGGCCGCATAGCCGCATGGCCGTATGGCCGCATGGCCGCCTATGAGCCGCATGACTGCTGACGTGCTAAGTGCAAAATGCGCCAACAAAATGCCACATTACGCCTCATGAGCCCATGAGTCCGAGTCCGAGTCGCTAAGCCCCGTTGGGGCTTAGCTCCAAATGGAATTAATCCAAAAGAATGACAAAAGCATTAATGCTTAATCCTTGGAGCCTTATTCTTACCTCCTAGTAAAATCACCCACATGGTTCCCTCCTTAGGGTCACCATCCCATGTGCATCTCTCAACAACACAACCAAGTATATATGTTGAGATAACTCATGGTGCATTTCCGATGTGGGACTAAACTTTTACAAGGCATGTTGAGAGCAAGCTCTCTCCATATAAAGAAAGCACCAACAATCCCCCACATATCACAACATATATATGTGTCCAGGGTTGAGCGTTCCCCATAGTAACTGTCCATTTTGCATTAGGATAGATGTCGCTGACGACTTGAATCTTTCCGCATGGGTTAAATAACAATGTGATACAAGAATGGACTACGCCTTGAATTCTGCACCACAATTGTAATTCTTCCCACTCACAAAGTGTAGTTACGTGTGCTTCTGGCTGTACATTAAAGGCCCTGTGCCAGCCTGGTTTCAGTGTATAATTTTGGGCATCTACAAGTTTACCCTCAAGAGACGGCCTGATATCTCTTTCCATACACTATAGGTGAGTTCTTTATTAAAGAGATATGGCATGAAGCCTTGCGATTACTTCGGTGCTACACCGCTATGACATGGCCTGAAGCTGAGGCATTACCCCTACCTGGGAACCTCATCGTAGTGTCATACTACTGTAGCATGAGGTCTCAGCCTCTTTGTAGTGCCAATCTACTCAGCATGAAGCCTAAGGCTTCCTTGCGTTGTTACGCCGCAACGACATGGCTTGCAATGCCGAGGCTTTACCCCTACATAGGTACCTCATCGTGGTGTCATGCCACTGTAACATGGGGCCATCCTTCCCTTTGTCGTGCTGTCTACAACTCTTTAATTACGTCATACAGCATTAGGCTACCTGTCTATTTGCGGTGCTACGCCGCTATGACTTGGCTTGCAAAACCGAGGTATTACCCCTACCTGGGAACCTCATGGTGGAGTCACCCCACTGTAGCATGGAGTTTCACTCCTTGTAGTGCTGCTCTACCGTGCTTCCTGTAAAGCACACCAGGCATTCACTCTGCCTGAGAACTCATTAAGGCGTTTAAGCCAACCTTCCACAGGATCTATTTTTTCCGCAGAAAATATATAGTAGACAACAGTAGTTATGGGTCCGTATCCCTTCCATGTTCCAGAGAACAAGTACCCACTGTTACCTGATAGTTTCCCAGTCAGTGATCCTCCTTTGAACCAAAATTTAGATGCCTAGTAGATTTCTCTTTGAACTAATAGCATAAAACTTTATGGTATGATTACAAAGACACACTATCAGAATGCCTTCAAGCCCATTTTACAAGCTGTATCATCGACCAACTGCCGCTTGAGGCCCTTTGTGAACGGATCTGCCAGGTTCTCCTGACTCCGAACATCAACCACTGTACTTACACCTCTTTTGATAAGATCGTGTACTGCCCTGTGCTTCAACCACACAGTCCTCTTCTTCCCGTTGAAGAGGTCATTTGATGCCACCGCCGCAGTCGCCTGGTTGTCACGGTATATCGGTATCGTCGGTATCTGAGCCCCAACCACTGGAAGATCATACATTAGCTCCCGAAGCCATTCTGCTTCATCTGCTGCAGTTTCAAGTGCATAGAATTCAGATTCTATGGAGGAACGAGAGAGTATAGTCTGCTTCTTTGACTTCCATGATATAGCAGCTCCACCCAAGGAAAAGACATATCCACCTGTGGATCTCTCGCTTTCCACCTCTGAACACCAGCTAGCATCACTGAAGCCTTCTACTACTGTCGGATACCCGCTGTAGTGTAGTGCATATGTCTTAGTCTTCTTGAGATATCTCATCACCCGTTTTACAGCTTTCCAGTGCTCAACCCCTGGGTTGCTTGTGAACCGACTCAGCATTCCCACGGCGAAAGCTATGTCAGGCCTTGTGGCAGTGGTTGCGTACAGTAAACTTCCGATAATGCTAGAATACTCCAGCTGTCTGACGCTTTCTCTCGAGTTTGGCTTCAGCTTCTGATCACACCTGTATGGCGTATCGATCCCTGGAAGATCCTTATACCCATAGCGTGTGAGCATCTTCTCAATGTAGTGAGATTGTGACAGCGCTACTCCAGAGTCTGTCCGGATGATCTTTATGCCCAAGAAGACATCTGCATCCCCCAAGTCCTTCATATTGAACTTGGTTGAGAGAAACTTCTTTGTCTCTGTGACACAGCCTATATCCGTACCTAGGATTAGCATGTCGTCCACGTACAGATAAACGATGACTCCTCTTCCATCAACGAACTTTGTGTAAACACATTTGTCCGTCTCGCTGACTCTGTAGCCGTTTGACCTAATAACTTTGTCAAACTTCTCATGCCACATCTTGGAAGCTTACTTCAAACCATATAATGATTTTACCAACTTGAAGACTTTGTCTTCAAGACCTTTGACGACAAATCCATCTGGCTGTTGCATATAAATCTCTTCGGTCAGCTCCCCATTCAGAAATGCTGTCTTTACATCCATCTGATGTATCACCAACTTATGTATAGCTGCTAGAGCGATTAACATCCTGATGGTGGTCATCCGAGCTACTGGAGTGTACGTGTCAAAGTAGTCTATCCCCTGTTTCTGAGAAAATCCCTTGGCAACCAGCCTGGCCTTGAACTTGTCAATAGTTCCATCTGCCTTCATCTTCTTCTTGAAGATCCATTTACATCCGATGGGCTTTTCTCCTTCGGGTAGATCTACCAACACCCATGTGTTATTGGAGGTGATAGAGTCAAACTCGTCATTCACTGCCTCCTTCCAGAAGATAGCATCTCCGATCTTCATCGCCTCATCATAGGTAAGCGGATCTGCTTCCACATGACAGGTGACAAAGTCATCTCCGAAATCTTTCGGTCTCCTCGCTCGCTTAGCTGACGGCTCTGCGAGTTCTGGTACAAGAGTTGTTTCATCAACAACTTCTTCTTGGACTACTGGCCCATATGAGATTTCAGTCTCATTTGCACCTACATCATTTTCCGGAATGTCCGAAAGAACAATATTTTTGTCTTTTGCAAACTTGTCTTCAAAGTATTCAGCATCGCGAGATTCGATGATATGATTTGACTCAATATCAAGAAATCTCCTAGCATCACTCTTCTCGGCATACACCAAGAAGATCGCCTTCGTAGTCCTTGTCCCTAGCTTCTGAAAATGCAACTGCATTAATGTCATTTTGATAGAGTCAAACTAGACATTTTGTTAATTCTCTTACAATGAACATGTCCTAGTCTATTATGCCATAACTCAAGAGAATAATCAGAAAATGCAACTGCATTAATGTCATCAAACTGGTTGACAAGCTGAATTTTAAACATTCCTTCGGTTTGATAAGCCTTCCCGAAGTATGTTTCCTTCATGGACATCACCATCTGACCAGCATTGATGTCCATCCTCAAGCCTGCGTTGCAGAGCAGGCTCCCAGAGATCAGGTTCTTGGCAATCGCAGGAACATGCTTCACACCTTGAAGCGTCAGAGTGTTCCCAGAAGTGAGTTTCAGTTCCACGGTCCCGATCCCCAGAACTTCAGCTTGGGCCTGGTTCGCCATGACAACCTTCTCAGATATCGGTTGGTACGTGACGAACCATTCCTTACCAGAACAGACATGCCAAGTCGCACCAGTGTTTATCCACCAGTCAGAGTCAACCCCCACAGTTGTGACCTGTGCGATCATAGCAACAAAGTTAGAAACCAATGAAACCTTATTAGGCTCACCTTTATCTGATTATTTAGGCTTATATCTGCATTCACTCTTGTAGTGGCATTTCTTGCCACAATTGTAATAAGTCACGTGGGACTTAGTCTTCTGTTGCTTGAATGAAGGACCCTTCACTTTTAGATTAGTGAAGTCCTTCTTCTTGGGATGAGAAGCCGCCTGCTTCCCCTTGGGATCTCTCGTCTGCACTAGATTAGCTTTAGCCAACTGTTTGGACAGAGTGTCCACCTTCTGTTGGGAACGCATCTCGTCCTCAACATGGATCTCTTGAAGTAGATCTCCCAAGCTAATGTCTAGCTTCTTTCTGTGCATCCTTGCATAGAAGGTACTCCATCCAGCAGAAAGTTTTGAGACGATCCCTCCAACGACAAACTTGTCGGGAAGGGGCATCTCTTCGTCTTCCAGTTTCTGACGTAGCTTCAGAAATTCCTTCACCTGTGGCAACATGGACTTCTCGTCCTCAAAGAGCAATTTGTGATATTTTTCAACCACAAACATTTTCCTCATGTTCTTGTCTTCTTCATACAGTTTTTCCACATACTCCCATATGTCTTTGGCAAGTTCCTTCTTCGAGTAGGATTCTGCCAGGGAGTCCTCCATAGCATTCAGGATGAGAAGCCTGCAGATGCTATTTTTCCTTCTTCATTTGGCCTGGAGTTTGGTAGCCGCATTGATTGCGGCAGTAGATCCAGTGTCTGGAACAGAGGGTTCTTCCTCCAACAGAACATGATCAACGTCTTTTAGTTGAAGAGTTAGATAAACCTTTCTCTTCCAGACTTGATAATGCTCTCCATCGAACTTTTTCAACTTGCAGTAGTCCGATTGGACGAGCGAAGCATTAATGTTTTCCATCTATAAGGATCTTGCTCTGAGATTGTTAATCCCGGGGCTTGATCAAAGATGGTAAAACAGATGCAACAGAGATCTACGATGATACAAAAACCAAATAACCCGATTACAATATGGAGTAGGGAAATAAAGAAGAGAAGATCTCTCGTTCTTCTTTACAAACGTGTTGCAATTGGGACAGAACGAGTTACAATAATCTAGAGAAAGATGAGAAGAAGAAAAATGATGGGGTGTCAAAACACCGTTGCTCAAAGCAAGATTCGTCCCACATGATCTGCTTCCAGGAACCAGCAAGTTTGAAGAACTTGTGGAACGCTCGAAGTCACCTCTGTTCTGACTCCTCGGATGGACTTGCAATGGCGGCAGCAACACTCTCTCTCTTTCTCCTTTTCTGACTTATATTTTCGTCGTTCCCACAAAGTAGGCCAGAAGAGAGTATATATAGAGAGATGGTGGAAACTCTTGCCGCCTCTTCAGTTATGGAAAGATTGAATCAAATCCCAAAAAGATAGCAACGAGATTAATTCAAAATGCGGCCATGAGGCCGCATGACTGCTGACGTGCTAAGTGCAAAGTACGCGAACAAAACGCCACATTACGCCTCATGAGCCTATGAGCCCGAGTCGCTAAGTCCCGTTAGCTCCAAATAGAATTAATCCAAGAGAATGACAAAAACATTAATGCTTAATCCTTGGAGCCTTATTCTTACCTCTTAGTAAAATCACCCACATGGTTCCCTCCTTAGGGTCACCACCCCATGTGCATCTCTCAACAACACAATCAAGTATATATGTTGAGATAACTCATGGTGCATTTCCGATGTGGGACTAAACTTTTACAAGGCATGTTGAGAGCAAGCTCTCTCCATGTAAAGAAAGCACCAACAAAATTTTATTCTCGAATTTATATACGAAAAATAAGATTGTATTCTTCAATATCTTTTTCAGATTCTGCATTAGCGGAACCCCGCAATCGTGTCCTCCCAAATGAATAACTCGGTCAGTCTCCTGTTAGTTCTCGTCGATGACACCACTTGCGACACAGTAAACACCACCACTTGATACAGTTCTGACAAAATTATCTCCGACTTGCCATCATTTAACAAATCAACCCCATGGTTTCTCTGCAGAGGAGTAGGAGTAGGAGTAGGAGTAGGTAGTCAATCCCAAAATTTGCATGTGAGAAGTGCTGGTGCGTTATAAACTTAGAGATAAATGGCAGTAGACTGGTCTCAAGTTGGATTCCTCAATAGCGAAGGGAAGGAGAAGGACATCAGTTGGAGGCAGTTGGAAGTTTAATATCTATGGCTCGGTAGGTGAGTCATGTGAAGGCAATAGACTATGAAATATTCTTCTCAATTATATCCATAGCCAATTAAAGATTGGACCAGAAGGCAGCATCCTAGTAATTTCCGTAAGTCGTCAGCTTCATCTTCCTTCCTTGCCAGAGGCGGATCCAGAAATTGAAACTGGATAAGCTAGAATAGATTAATGTGGACTAGAAATAGACTAACCGACATAAAACAAATCAAAAAAATATATATATAGACAGGAATTTGTCACTCCATAATGACCATTAAATGGAATGATAATTCTTGTTAGAATTTGTTACTCCATATTGACCATTAAGCTAATGGTAACATGTCATCTGTATTCGCTAGCCATGTATAGACAGGAATGGGTTCTATCTACCAAAAACACACAACGGTTCAACCACGAAATCTCGAAAAGGAATTAAAAAAAATTATTTAAGAAAACAAATAATAATTTAATAAGTACATGTTTCTACTTTTAATATTTTTGACAAGTTTGTCTGATGATTTAATATTACAATTACAAGTGGAGCAGATACCTCCAATTTGCCCATTTAATTAGAATAGATAATCATAGCGAACCATCATCATGGCTAGTGGAGCTCATTTTTTCCAAGTTTGGGAAACTTCCAATTGGAAAAAAAAAATCAACACTCTCATAATGACTAATATAAAATTTGACTATGAGAGTCAACTTTCCAACCTATACTTGAGATTTATATGGCAAATCCAGAATTTAATTTGAAAGCAAGGTTTACTGGTTTATTGGATCTAATGAAATTACACAAACACTGCCACTTGTCCTCCATGTTTAAATCTATAAAAAGGTTATGTAGATGATTTTAACCTAAATGAAACATAATTGTTCTAACAGTGCTTAATTTAACTCAAACATCAAATATAGATCCAAAACTTCTCGGTCTTAAACAATTCCAATATGAGAAAGAACACACACAAATCTTAAATATACTACTGTGCTTTGTTTCAAAATTATGGACAAAACACTCAGAAAATGTGTGTTGTATTCTAGCCATACACCAATTTTTCATGCTTGCACTAGTATTAAGAAGGTGTGTATTGTCCCGGACTTAGTTTTTTTTTTTTTCCAACACCTTGTTTCATGCCGCGTATAAATTTTCTTTTTGAAAATTCGTACAAATCTTTTCCAAACGTTTAGCTAGATTCCTAAGATGAGAATAAAAAAAATATGGAGCAAAAGAGAGATATTGAAATGCTAAAAATTTTACTATACTAGAGAGAGTTTACAACTACTTTGATGACGAGAAGCAAATGAAATTCCCATTTTATTTATCAATGGACTTACAAAAAAACTTTGAGAAAAAAGAAAATCCTAGGACTAATATATTTATGGAGGCTGCTATTTTGTCCGTCCGGGGGCTGGCCCGCCCCCACGTGGCGGACGTCCATTGGCTCCCCCGTCTGGGTGGGCCCAAGTTAGCGGAGGGGGGGGGGGGGGGGGGGGGGGGGGGGGGGGAAGGGGGGGGGGGGGGCAATGGTTGCCCGCCACGTGGGCACGGGCCTGCCCCACGAGCGGACAAAATAGACTTTCCATATATTTATATAATGAGAAGATTCTACAACTTTCATAACCTTGAAAATTTATCTTGAAAGTTCAAAAGAACTCCACGACAATCTAGAGAATTCTAGAGCCTTCTAGTTAAATCCCTATGTTTGCCACATTGTCTCGGTGGAGGGAAAAAATTTGTGCCTGACATTCTCCCCCACTTGTTTCGTCGACGCCCTCGTTTCAAGGTGCTCATTGGGCTGGGCGGTCCGTCCCCAGCTCGGGCCCAGCCCGGTCAAACCCGGTCCGGGCCGGCCCGAGCCCGGTCAACGACCCGGACCAGCCCGACCCATCCCCATTTCGGTTTGGGCTGGATTGTGCCCCCGGACCCGCTAGCCCGACCCGGCCCGACCTGGTTTGAACGCGAGTTCGGGCCGGTAAAACCCACCAAGCCCGACCGGGCCGACCCGGACCGGACCGGTTAAGTCGGTTTTCAATTTTTTTTTTATTATAGCCATTGGACGCCAAAAAGACCAAAATACTCCCATTTTCTTGCTGTTTTTATACCGTTGGAAGGGTATTTTGGCCATTTTGCTGAAAATGACCAAAATACCAGTTATAACAACTCTTTTTGGGGGGTAAAATAGGTCATTTTGCACTCGAAAAAAAAAAATCTAGAAATAGACCAAATTTCACAAAAATTATACACAACAATTTCTTTCCTCTCTTACAAAATATTGAAGCAAAGAAATTCTCTGAAGATTGAACAACAAGTTTCTGGGCTTTGAAGTGCAACTTCCTGGAGGTCAAACTGCAGTGTTCTTCAGCTTTCAAATTCTGCAAAAATTCTTAGAGTTTCACATCTCTTTCCGAAGTTTACCTTCCAAGTAATTTTAATTTTAGAGAATTTTGTTTTTTACTTTTTTGGACAATTTTTGATTTTTTGGGCATTTTTTGACTTTTTGTTGTCTCTCTCTCTCTCTTTTTGGTAGATAACATTTTCTGAAAAAATTTAATTTCAACACTATGGATACTGCTGGTTCTGACCGTCATTACAGAGGTGATTCAGAACAAAATTTTGCTTACTACGCTGATTTATTTGAAAACAATCATATTCCAGATTCTGTGCCACAGACACATATGTCACTTCCTGAAGTAAGGAGCATGGCTACAAATATTGTAAGTAGGGAGAAATCAGTATTATGGCAATATTATAAAAAAAATGTCACTGATAGTGAGGGCGCACCGATTATATATTCCAAAAATCAAAAACCAATTGCTAAAGGTGCACAGTGTAAGAAATGTAAGAAAATGTTTCAGTGGAAAAGGAACGATGGTACGGACACATTAAAAAGACACTATGACACTTGTCATGGTAAAGACACACTGCAAGCCAGGCAATCACAGATAAGTATCGGTCCACAAGGATCTTCTGCAGGTAATTTTATTTATCCTAATGCTCGTAACAAAACCGAGCTAAGAAAATTTCTTATTTGTGATGAACAACATTTCACATTCGGGGAGAGTGATTGGTATTATAAGTGTGCTAGTGGTACTCTTAACTCATGTTTTAATAAAGTTTCTAGATCGACTACTAGATCGGAGACTATCAAAATCTTTCAAAAGGAAATGACAGCTTTGAAGCAAAGCTTCGTTAATGTTAGTAAGTTTGCTCTAACTTCTGATATATGGACTACAAAATAAAACTATAATTTTATTTGTATCACGACACATTATATAGATTCAAAGTGGATGTTGCAAAAATGTATTATTTGTCACGACCTTTGGAACTTCCAGATGCCGATTATGTAATCGGTGACGCCATCATGCAATTTTTATATGAATACGATATTCACAATAATTTTTTTCCATTTCTCTTGATAATGTTAGTAATAACACTTCTTGTATTAGTATTTTAAGTTCACAATTTTTACCTATAGTAGAAGGATGAATGTTTCATCTTAGATGTGCTTGCCATATCATTAATCTAGTTGTACAAGAATGTCTTCAATTTTTTCATGTAAATTTAGAAAAACTTAGATTATGTTTACAAAATTTAAACACTTATGCAAGTAGACAACAAGCTTTCAAAACTTTATGTGCAATATGGTATAACTTTTAGAATATTTGTTTAGGATGCACCGCATAGATAGAATTCTACATATTTAATGTTGAAATCTTGCTTTAGATTTAAAGATGTTATTACTCATTATTGTAATGTTAATCTAAGTTTTGATTATCAAGTTGCTGAAAATAATTGGTTAATTGCTATTTCTATTTATGAATTTTTAGAATTATTTTACAATGCTACATGTACTTTATTTGGCGTTTATTATCCAACTTCTTCACTAGCGTTAGCAAAACTTATTGACATGTCTCATTTATTTTTTAAATATAGAAATGTTCTCGACTTTGATTATGTTACTTCGAAAATGGAAACAAAATTTCAAAAATATTGGGGTGAAATACCTCTTTCTCTATATTGTTTGGCTTCGGTTTTTGATCCGAAGATCTAATTAGATGGCGTATTCATTTTGCTAGATGATTTTCATGAAAATATGAATGTAGATGTAAGTAACTTAAAAGTAGAGATTAAAGATGTTTTAGATTCTTTAATTACTTCGTATGAAGAACGAGTTGTATCGGTCCGACCCGGTACGACCTTTCAAGTTGGTAGTAGCAGCTCCGGTCTTATGGCTAAATTATCACATTCCGTCAGCGTACTGCAAAGGAAGAAACAAAAACAATCTTCCCTACCAACTCAGGAATTGCCTTTATATTTAAATTCTTATGAATAATATGATGAAACTCCAACTCATTTTTTCATTTTAAAATGGTGGAAAGGACACGCGATATACTAATGATTTCGGTGTCCAAGGTAGCATCAGAATCTTATTTTAGTGCAGGTTCAAGGATAATGAGCAAGAAAAGGAGCAGGATGCTGCTGGATATCTTGGAAGCATGCGTTTGCATTCAAGATAGGGTTCGTGCGGAAGAACGAACCCAAAACTCAAGAGATGAAAATATCGACATCAACGAACTATACTTTCAGTGTCTTACCTTGGAGGACACCAATGAAGGAGAAGCTGAGCAATAGAGATGGACGAAGGACAACGGACAAAAAAAACTTGTACATTTTTTTGCAATTGAGTTAGAAATAAAACTTTAGTTTTAGCTCTTACATTTTATTTCAAATTTAATGAAAGAAAATACTTCAATAGATGTGCATTAATTTATGTTAAGATTAATAAAAAAAATCAGTTTCTATTTTTCCTCTAGAATGTACACACACAAAAATTGGTTTTTTTAAGCAAAAATCGGGCTAGCCCGGTCCAACAGTGAACCGGCCCGGCCCAGGCCCGGTTCAGCCCAGCCCGACCAAACCGGGTCCCGGTTCCGGGATAGGTCCAACCTCCTCTACTCAGGTTTAGCTTGGCTCGGCCCGCTCGTACGACCGGTCTGAGCCCGGGCCGATCTGGACCGGGCCAGCGCACACCACGACCCTCGTCGACTGAAACTACCTAATTTCGGGATAGGAGTATTTTTGTCATTTCAACAACTGTTTGATGATTGTATTAGTGATGATAATATTTATTATTATTTATATTGGTTGTGTGCTAGCTAATTAGAATAGACCATGTGATTAGTTAGTTAGTGGACTAGCATATTTATTAGACTTGTGTTAGTGGACCCAATTAAACTTGACATGACACTAGAGCCCAACAATTAGAATTGACATGATACATGGACCAACACTTTGGACTAGGTCCAATTAAACTCAAATTAGTCATTCCATTTAATGAATAGCGATTAGTATATTTACCAAATTAGGATTAGTAGCTTCCATCCATTAAATTAGCCTTCATGACAAACTTGGAGGGCAATTTGGACTTTTCCCATTAGCATGGAGAGGACTCCTTGGCCGGCCCTATTAGAGGGAGTGGCTCTCTCTCTCTCTCTCTCTCTCTCTCTCTCTCTCTCTCTCTCTCTCTTCCTCTTTATTTGTGCCATTATTTCTCAATTTGGTATTCTTTCCCAAATTAATCCATTTCCTTCATCAATTTCACTTCAATTCCTTCTGAATTCTCTTCATTCTCATCACTTGGAGGAGCCGAGGAGCTTGGTAGCTAGGAGCATTTGTGGAGAAGGCTATTTGCTAGGAGATCATGTCTGAATCGTGTCCATCGGACTTTGTATTGGGAATCTATCTCCCAATAAGTATACATATCCATTTCTCCTATATTTAGACTCTAATTGTTTAATTTGACCATTAGGAATCCACCCATGGACTAGAACTACCCATAGGAGAAAGCTTTAGCTCTAATGACTCTTTATGTGAAAGTTTCATTGAGATTTGTGTCCAGTTTGGAGGAATTCCAAGATTGGTGCACCAACTGTTTGTCATTTGGTAATCTAGATCTATTTAGACTTATTTTAGTTGTGTGTGTTTAGATCCGTGTCCACAATTGGATACGAGTAGGCCGTATCATGATACGGTAGGACACAGTCATTTTGGAGATTTTTTTCTTCGACACTTGTGGCACACATACCAATTCTTTATGACACATTGTATTAGCTATAGATTGTTCTAATTATGCTCTAATTTATATTTTCGACATGCTCATGTGATTTGGATAGGTTCGAACAATGTTTGGTATAGATATTTTTGGACGTGTTACAAGAGTATCGTAGATCGGTGTGATACTAGGATGATGCACACCAAGTGTTTGGTATTAAGCGTTTATGTGAGTGTCTATGTGTCTCATATATCCTATAGAGTAGGTTATGTATCTCTAGTAGTTTGACATAGGCCATGTCCATATGTGTGTACATACATTCATGTGTGTGTGTTTTGTGATACACATGTGGATATGTAACTATGTGGCGTGTGTGTGTGTGTGTGTGTGTGTCTATATATATATATATATATATATATATATATATATATATATATATATATATATATATATATATATATATATATATATATATATATATATATATATATATATATATATGGGTATTGGATAGATATGTGGGAGTGTATATATACATATATAGCAGTAGATATATAGTGAGTAGTAGAGAAGAGGGGGATATATGTGCAGTGCTTACCATAGCAGCTGGCAGCTTAAATAGCAGGTGCATCAGTAACAACTGCAGTAGCAGTGTGGTAGCAGGGCATGGCAGATAGATAGGAAATGGGGAATAGAAATGTCTGTTCTATAGAATTTCTTAAACTGCAGTAGATAGGAGCATCAACAGCAGCAGTATGTAGAAGTAGAAGTAGAAGGCAGTTGCAGCAGTTTAATAGCAGCAATAGGTAGCAGTTCATTAGCAATAACAGACAGTAGCAGTTGGTAGACAGTTAACAGCAGATTAGAGAGGTGTAACTGCATTTGAGAAGAATAGGGCAACAATAGCAGCAGTTGATGCACTGCTATGCAGTGCAGGCACTAACAGTAGTTGCATTAGCAGCTGTAGGAGATCAGTAGGACTGCAGCAGTGTAGCAGCAGTAGCTACTGCCTTGCAAAGGCAGTAGCAGCAAGAAGGAAAAGGCAGTTTGCAGTCTACGTTAGAGGAGTGCAACAACATAGTATAGCAGCAGTTGCTGTATATACACTAACATTAGTAACAACAATAGATTTCATTAGCAGCGGGGTAGTAGGCAAGGGATGCAAGCTTAGTAGCAGCATAGGAAATTTGTAGTTAGTTGTGTGCTAGTGTAGGCTGGTATGAATGTCCAGAATTGTGTAGGTAGTGTATGTGTTGAGTAGTGAGTTCCAATGTGTGTGTCTTATTGGTATTACCTTGAGATTGATATAGGTAATTAGGGATTTTAGGGTGTGGGAGGTATAAACTATAGGTAAGGTAAGAGTGTATTATGAGTATTTCCTATGTGATATAGGATAGGGTAAATACTAGATATGTAGGTAATTAAGTATTCTAAGGAATGGGTATTACCTATGGGATATGTGTTAAGGTAATATGATATGTGTAGGTTATAGAGCAAGGGTATTTAGGCATACCTAGGTAAAATGTAGACATGGTATAGGAATGTTAGGTAAGGGTATGTATAGGATAATTAGCTAAGGTATATTAGTATAAGTCCTTATACATATATTATAGGGTATGTACATAGGGTACTAGCTAGTATTACCTAGTATTAGCTAGGATACCTTGGTGTGGCAAGGTATGGACCTAGAAATCTAGACAAGGACTAGTATGTCCTAAAAAAATCTGGTTTAGCAAGGTATTGACCTAATGTGACTCTAGAAACAAGATATTGACATAGAATTGACCTAGAAATCATATTTCAATTTACATATCAATGATTATCACTCCAAATACCAATTGACATTGAAATTCCATATTTAGGTCTTCGAGATACTATGACGGATACAGTTTGATACTTCACCCTAGATTCCAGGTGAGTACATTCTCTGATAATTTTTCGTTTATGATATCTTCTATGTTTCTTGTATCTAGTATAGGTATCCTTGGCTTGGGTGATTAAAGGTCTTAGTGTGCGTCAAACATTAAGAATAGAACATTAAACAATTGAAGCGACGTGCATCAAATGTACGGGTCATGGTAGGGCGGTGATGGTAGAACATTAAAAGACAATATCGAGATGTGCATCACGTGCACGACTCTGAGAACATTGAACACTAGGCCTAGAACATTGATTATGGCGTTGAGCGTGCCCTTGCGCACGAAAGTTAGGAAATGACTAAGTAAGCAAAATATGGTAAGTTGTAGTGCAATGCCGCAAAACCTGTCATAACATTGAAAGATATACTTCGTGCATCGAAGTATGCAGTTGTGGCACAATTGCTATGGAACTGCCGTTATACGAATAACTTATGAATGGAAGGCGTTGAGTATAAGATACGAGAAGTTTAAGCCGTTAGGCGCCGTGCGTCAATACGGATGTGTTGGGCATAATCCCGAGGGAACTTGAGATAGAGATGACGGAATATGTTTATGGAACGTGAGATTTGTTGGAATGATATGACTTGTTTGCTATGGTGCGTATTGCATGGTCAATGGACTCGGATGGCCGGTGTACGGGTGCAGCTTCCCTCGAACGGTTACGACCGGGACACCGGGACCGTTCGTCCTAGGAGGGAATTATGTATGGTATTTATGGTGCACTTTATTAGGACGGTTGCGACCGGCCAGTATTGTGATAAGCTATGATATCTGTAAGTTTGGGATCCTTCAGATACTGGGCTAGCAACCCGTACTAGAGCGATCATAGGCTTACACATAAAAGATGCTAAGTCCATTACGGTGTGAAACACCGTGACCTTCATATAGATAGGGCCGGTGGGCTGAGATCAGAGTTGGATGCAGGCACAGGGCCTGCCACCCTTATGCATATGTCTAAGTTTGGTTGGTTGGCTGCGTGAATTATATGATTGGTTATGCATATTTCTAACGATTGCAGGCTAAGCGAAACGAGACAGAAACATGCACGATCACTATGCTTATGTTCATATTATGTCTAACTGTATCTCCTGCAGGAATACGATATTGGACACATTTATGATAAGTTTCTATGCTTGAATATTGCCATGAAACTGATCCTAAGGCTAAATAGAAAGATCACCAAATAATCTTGCATGTTTTACTAAATGTACTTAGTGTTGGTTTGGGTGCGAGTGGGTCTTGATCAGTGCAGCGAGGATGAAAGCACTAATCCCCCACTAGTTTGCTTGCAGGTTCAGGATATGTTCGGCTCGGGGCGGGACTTGGCTTGGACGCGCCGAGGCATGGAGTCCTTAGCATTTCAAGAGGAGCTACCGCATTGGCATTCGGACTTGCAACATGGAGATGTTCGGTCGAAGACTACTTGTTGGCTATAAAGAGACATAATGTATGGAATAATATAATCCTTTGTGAGCTAGAGAGATCGTGAGTGTTGTAGCCAGTTGGCATATTCGGTTGGGCTTTTCAATGCTTTTGTAACCTTCAGATCATTATCAATAAAAAGATATTCTTATTGTATACTCTGTTTCATCCCGCTCCTTATGTTATCAATTTGAGATAAACACTATGTGAACCTGTTTTCTTGTCTTGCACAAGCGCAACTCCAGACTCGTACGGCATCACGTCCCAGCGAGGACGATGATTCGGATAAAATCTAGCGAGGACGAGCGATTTTTCGGGTCGGAGTATGACAAGTTGGTATCAGAGCAATTCCATCATCTGGACCGAGAACGAATCTCTTTGACCCTCAGTTGCTTCGATATCGAAAATCAGTTGACTCTAAGTTGCTTCTGCAACCGCATGGCTCATGGATTTGCTCGATGCTACAATGGATATTCCATACAATAAGACTATATTAAGTGCATACGTCTGTGTAAAACCCCTAAATTTCTACTATATTTTTATTTATTAAATTTAGTACCGATTTAAAATTTTGAATTGTACGTCGCATAGTCGTATTATACGTCGCGCACGAAATTTTATTTTCGTAGTTGCTCGTCGAGTGCGAATATGTGCGAGCGTACATATTTTAAAAAAACACTTTTTCTCTATTTTATTATATACTTTCAAAATATTATATAAATATTCTTGCTATAAAAAGCCTTTTGTTTCTAAAAATGATTAATAATAAATAATATTTTTGTATACTAGAAAAAGCCTAATTATGTAAAGAATATTTTGCATACATATATTTCGTAATTATTTATTGGTCTATTTTAAATAAAAGTATAATTTTTTTGAGATTTATTAATATTAATATTTTATTGTTCAAAAAGATATTTAAAAATATTTATTATTTTCAAAATTATTATTATTGGTATTTTGAAAAATATATTTGGTAGTTATTGTGGGCATTTAAATCTTGATTTGAATTTATGTATTTGTTTAAATAGTTAAATAATTAAAATTTGAATTATTGATTTGATTTTAAACTAAGAGAATTAAATTAGATTTAATTGGATTTGGATTGGATTGGATTGGATTTGATTGATTAAATTATAGATGATTTATCTACTTGGGTTTTAAATTCTCCTAATCCTATCCAAATTGGGAATTCTCACATCCTATAAATAGGCAGGTACTCCTCCAACTTTTAATTATTCATCCACCAAATTCCACAAACCAAATAATGCGTGCCTCGTGTCCGTGTTCCACCATCAAATTCTTATTCCAATTCCTTTACACATACATTTATTTTTCCGTGTCGACAACCCCGACACCAAATTCCTAAACCTATTCCTATCCTAACCCCATCGACCACCCGTTCTCCTTCAACGACCCTGAACCCCCGACACCAGCAAACCCACGCCCAGCCTTCACCATTGTAGCCATCGACCCACACCGTCACCGCCACCAAACCCGTGGCAAACAATATCCACAGCCCCCGACCACAACCATTCCACAGCCACCACCGCTACTGCGAGCACCGCCCATCTTCTCCCTCATCCCAGCCAAACCCGACCACAACTACCATCACCACCCCCCAGACCCGACATCACCGCACCACCACCACGGCAAGGCCTTCCCGAACCCCATCGCCACCAAAACCCCCCGATCACCACCACGACCACAGAGCCTGGCCAGTGGCCGATCACCCCGGAAACCCAGCCACCACCATCACTGCCACCCATCACAGCCCACCAGAGAAAAAGAAAATAGAAATCAAAATAAGAAAACCCTAACCAACCCTCACCTCGCCGTGGCCGCCGCCCCCTTGTACAGCGCTGTCGCGCGACTCCACCACTGGCCGTGCGCCCGGCGCCGATCCAGCACGCCACCCTCCTCGCCGAGAGCTTCGCCGAGCGCCCAGCCGCGTTCGAGCATGGCCGGACCCCCTTTTGCTCTGGAACCGCCGACAAGCCCCCTAAAAACCCTCCGACCCAGCGCGCGCCTCCTTGCGCCGCCACTCCGCCGATCGAGCCAGTTTCGTGCCCCTTCTTTTCTTCCTCTTCCTCCTTCCCTCTCCAACTTCCCCCTCCTCTCGTTCTCAAAATTTCTTTCACTCTTTTTCTTCTCTGTGTCTTAACAGAGAAGACTCCCATTACTCAGCAGTAGGTAAAGATGAGCCCCCTTCTTTTTGTTTTAAGACTTCTCTCTCTTCTCTCTCTCTCTCTCTCTCTCCCTCTTGTCTCTGTTGCAAAATTTTGAAGAACAGCAGCACTTGGGATTTCGTGCTTTTTGTTTGTTTTTGCGTTTTTTTTTTTGTGTTTTGCTTTGCTTTTTTTTTGTTTGTTGTTTGGTCAGTTACTATTCATTATTGGTAAAGTTTTCATAATTAATATTATTATTATTATTATTATTATTATTTTATGTTATTTACTTATTATTATTATTATTATTATATTACTAATTTTGCAGCATAGGTTTATACATACTGTTATGGCATTATTCTTATTAGATTATTATTCTATCCTGGTATATAAATAGTTTTCAAAGTAATTCTTGTAAACGAAAACATGGCTCTTGGGCTTGACCTTATATATAATTTCAAACTACATCTCAAAGGCCTATATATTTATTATTGTCATATTTAAATAACGTTTTTGATCTAAAATATTATAGTAGTATTTTTCTAATTATTTTTCTGGAGCTTTCGAGTTTATAATACCTAAAAGTATTTTTATTAATCAAATATAGATTTTTAAACTTACAGTAGTATTTTGATAAAACTTAGTTTTGCCCTAAAAAGAATTCTAGATTTTTCAAGTCATTAATTAAAATTATTTTCCAAGTATTAAGATTAAGTTTTCTAATATATATATATATATATATATATATATATATATATATATATATATATATATACATTAATTATCCATTAATTCTTTTTCTCCTGTCCGTAACCAATCCTAATACTCCTTCGCCCATTTCGAGACTACCTTATGTCCATCCTAACTAATTTGATCCTTCTGGACCCAATGGAACTGTCCGTGCCATCAACAGAGGTCTCCTTGTGTAGTTGTTACACTAAAGTCGCAGTTCATGCCACCATGATTATCGCAACACACCAGGCGCTCTACCAGGCAAGACACCTTGCCATTAGCTGTTTATTTATTTTAGCTCATATTTTATGCATTATTTATTTTCTTTATGCAAAATAAACTGTGATACATGGCATAACTGTTAGAACTTACTGTTCATTATATTTCCTGCTGTGTATTATTTTCTTACAAATTTAAACCTAGATTTAAGGGACCACCTTGTGTGATTGCATTCATTGGCCTCGACACGTTGTAACACGAAGTTGTGTGTCGCATGTAGGACACGAAAGTGCGTGATTGGCTGGCCACCAGTACGTACAAGCCGTGCGATAGGAATAACCGCTAATAGAGGTTGCATGCTAGTTTGACTTAGCGGTTATAGTGGTTTGTGTTGTGGATACAACACAGTAGGCATTGGGCGGGGAGGACAATTCCTTAGCATATGGGCTTCGATGCACTTTCCCTTGTGACCCGGACTCTCCGCTGGAGATACGGGGTTGATGACCCATGATTACTGACGGGCCACTGACGATTCTGCGGAATGTTATGCTCTTACTGATGGGGCCTCTGGTGTCCAAGGGGGGACTATGCCGATCCTATTTAGCCAGGGCCCATGCGTAGGAAGGATTGTTCTTAACTACATTTCACTTAGAACGGTTAGGCACCTTTATCCGTTAGGTACGAGTACTTTTGGTTTGGTTGTATCTGACCGTAGCTTGGAACAATAACTTGTCGCGAATTAGTTCGTCACACCTTGTCCTTGTTTGGTTGTAGGTGTGACTTACTACTTCGATGAGAATGTATTGAACCTTGTTGGGGTCCGGATACCATATTGGATTCATAGCATGGGAAGATACGTTACCGTGAATTAGTTTACCATCTCCTGTCCTTGTTTGGTTGGGGGGATGGTACGCTCGTTCAGTAGGTGCGTATTGGACCATGTTATAATTCGATTTACTTATTTATTTGAGCAATATTTATTTAGTTTATATGGCATGATATTATGTGTCTTGTTACGTTCCTCTGAGGACCTGGTTGTCTTGCCAGGTGTGTGCTATTGTCTTTCGCAGGTGTTCTAGCTCTAGCCGTGATCTTCGCTATTTCTTCGAGGATGATTGCATTTGGATCGTCTTCGCTTCGCTCGCCACTCATTTCATTTTCTATGTACTTTTCTTTATTTTGTTGGTAATGAATTTGTCTCAACATATTGTATCAAGACAATTCATTATCTTTATATGATGTCTTTTATTCATTTATTCTGTGTGGATGAGTTTAGTTATGGTTCTACTGCATTTACAGCTTATGTATCTATACGAAGCCTATGTACTCCGTATAAATACAGCTGGCATGTCTATGTTCCTAGTCCTACGTATTTGGGACTGGGACGTTACATATTTTTGTGGTGGTCCATGCAGGTCAAGATAAATTGTTTGGTTACTTTACGTACCAAGCAAGCCTGCGTATAGGATTAGAAGTCTAGGATCTCATCCACATAATTGACCTCTTTCCTTGATTTTATCTACCGTTTGACTCATCAATTGCATCTTGCTTGCTTCCTTCCATCCCTATTCTTATCTTTCCTTCGTGCTTGCTAGAGATTGACCCTACTAGTTAGTTGTCCCAAAACACCATTAGTTTAATTCTTTAAGTTGGGTAGAATACCCCACACACCCTTGACCATTAATACAAATGGTATTATCTATACCATTGAGACTAGAGGAAGTTAACCCATTTGGTCAACCAAGCCTTGGTCAATAAAACCGTAGAATGATGGTATAGGAATCAACAAGACTTAGATCCTTATGACTCTTAGACCATTCATATTTGTTTTTATTCATCTATTATCGTGCCTATATTTTACTATCTAGACTAATGATGCTAATGTAGCCTAGTTTTTGCAAGCTTAGCCTTTTACCAAGCTTGTTCGCGACATATATATTAATGGAGGTACCCCACTAACATATTGTCTATCAGAACCGGTGTATAATGGTCTGATCAACCGAGTGCACTTTGGTTCGCTTTTATTTATCGTTCTACATGGATGGGGACATAGCTAAACTTGTCCTCTAGAGTCCCATCCGTGACTGCCTTGGCAACTCCTTTTGAAATTTTTTTGATCGTCCTTGAATCACGTATTCGTATTCGATAACGCCTCATTCGAACTCTATATTACTTCGCCTTCGCCTATTTTAGAAGGACGAAAGCGTCATACTAGAACTTCTTCTAGCCTTCCTATCAACTATGCTCATTCTCACTCGATGTTGCTATATCTTCATCCTAAACTGCTCGTTCTTTTCCTTGGCCCTATATTTACTATCACAACCTCCTAATTGGGAGTGAATCTAATTTGTTCTCTTAATCGTGCCTCAACCTACTAGATCTCTAACTTATTCTCTTGATACCATATCATTCTCTATTGCATAATCCTCATGATCTAAACTTTAAATCATTAATCTCCTAATTGTGCCTTAACTCGCGACCCTCGTAACCATACCCGTGTTAAATTCTACGAATTAGATCACGATTTCCTACGGCATGATTTTATGAAAACATTGTCGTCATTGAATCCCCATTGATACCCCCCTTGTGTCTTCTCACCCCCCTACGAATTCTTAATTTCGAGGACGAAATTCTTTTAAGTTGGGTAGGATGTAAAATCCCTAAATTTCTACTATATTTTTTATTTATTAAATTTAGTACCGATTTAAAATTTTGAATTGTACGTCGCATAGTCGTATTATACGTCGCGCACGAAATTTTATTTTCGTAGTTGCTCGTCGAGTGCGAATATGTGCGAGCGTACATATTTTAAAAAAAAAACTTTTTCTCTATTTTATTATATACTTTCAAAATATTATATAAATATTCTTGCTATAAAAAGCCTTTTGTTTCTAAAAATGATTAATAATAAATAATATTTTTGTATACTAGAAAAAGCCTAATTATGTAAAGAATATTTTGCATACATATATTTCGTAATTATTTATTGGTCTATTTTAAATAAAAGTATAATTTTTGAGATTTATTAATATTAATATTTTATTGTTCAAAAAGATATTTAAAAATATTTATTATTTTCGAAATTATTATTATTGGTATTTTGAAAAATATATTTGGTAGTTATTGTGGGCATTTAAATCTTGATTTGAATTTATGTATTTATTTAAATAGTTAAATAATTAAAATTTGAATTATTGATTTGATTTTAAACTAAGAGAATTAAATTAGATTTAATTGGATTTGGATTTGATTTGATTGATTAAATTATAGATGATTTATCTACTTGGGTTTTAAATTCTCCTAATCCTATCCAAATTGGGAATTCTCACATCCTATAAATAGGCAGGTACTCCTCCAACTTTTCATTATTCATCCACCAAATTCCACAAACCAAATAATGCGTGCCTCGTGTCCGTGTTCCACCATCAAATTCTTATTCCAATTCCTTTACACATACATTTATTTTTCCGTGTCGACAACCCCGACACCAAATCCCTAAACCTATTCCTATCCTAACCCCATCGACCACCCGTTCTCCTTCAACGACCCCGAACCCCCGACACCAGCAAACCCACGCCCAGCCTTCACCATCGTAGCCATCGATCCACACCGTCACCGCCACCAAACCCGTGGCAAACAAAATCCAAAGCCCCCGACCACAACCATCCCACAGCCACCACCGCTACTGCGAGCACCGCCCGTCTTCTCCCTCATCCCAGCCAAACCCGACCACAACTACCATCACCACCCCCCAGACCCGACATCACCGCACCACCACCACGGCAAGGCCTTTCCGAACCCCATCGCCACCAAAACCCCCCGATCACCACCACAACCACAGAGCCTGGCCAGTGGCCGATCACCCCGGAAACCCAGCCACCACCATCACTGCCACCCATCACAGCCCACCAGAGAAAAAGAAAATAGAAATCAAAATAAGAAAACCCTAACCAACCCTCACCTCGCCGTGGCCGCCGCCCCCTTGCGCAGCGCTGTCGCGCGACTCCAACGCTGGCCGTGCACCTGGCGCCGATCCAGCACGCTACCCTCATCGCCGAGAGCTTCGCCGAGCGCCCAGCCGCGTTCGAGCATGGCCGGACCCCCTTTTGCTCTGGAACCGCCGACATGCCCCCCAAAAATCCTCCGACCCAGCGCGCGCCTCCTTGCGCCGCCACTCCGTCGATCGAGCCAGTTCTACGCCCCTTCTTCCCTTCCTCTTCCTCCTTCCCTCTCCAACTTCCCCCTCCTCTCGTTCTCAAAATTTCTTTCACTCTTTTTCTTCTCTGTGTCTTAACAGAGAAGACTCCCATTACTCAGCAGTAGCTAAAGATGAGCCCCCTTCTTTTTGTTTTAAGACTTCTCTCTCTTCTCTCTCTCTCTCTCTCCCTCTTGTCTTTGTTGCAAAATTTTGAAGAACAGCAGCACTTGGGATTTCGTGCTTTTTGTTTGTTTTTGCGTTTTTTTTTGTGTTTTGCTTTGCTTTTTTTTTGTTGTTTGGTCAGTTATTATTCATTATTGGTAAAGTTTTCATAATTAATATTAATATTATTATTATTATTATTATTATTATTATTATTATTTTATGTTATTTACTTATTATTATTATTATTATTATTATTATATTACTAATTTTGTAGCATAGGTTTATACATACTGTTATGGCATTATTCTTATTAGATTATTATTCTATCCTGGTATATAAATAGTTTTCAAAGTAATTCTTGTAAACGAAAACATGGATCTTGGGCTTGACCTTATATATAATTTCAAACTACATCTCAAAGGCCTATATATTTATTATTGTCATATTTAAATAACGTTTTTGATCTAAAATATTATAGTAGTATTTTTCTAATTATTTTTCTGGAGCTTTCGAGTTTATAATACCTAAAAGTATTTTTATTAATCAAATATAGATTTTTAAACTTACAGTAGTATTTTGATAAAACTTAGTTTTGCCCTAAAAAGAATTCTAGATTTTTCAAGTCATTAATTAAAATTATTTTCCAAGTATTAAGATTAAGTTTTCTAAAATATATATATATATATATATATATATATATATATATATATATATATATATATTAATTATCCATTAATTCTTTTTCTCCTGTCCGTAACCAATCCTAATACTCCTTCGCCCATTTCGAGACTACCTTATGTCCATCCTAACTAATTTGATCCTTCTGGACCCAATGGAACTGTCTGTGCCATCAACAGAGGTCACCTTGTGTAGTTGTTACACTAAAGTCGCAGTTCATGCCACCATGATTATCGCAGCACACCAGGCGCTCTACCAGGCAAGACACCTTGCCATTAGCTGTTTATTTATTTTAGCTCATATTTCATGCATTATTTATTTTCTTTATGCAAAATAAACTGTGATACATGGCATAATTGTTAGAACTTACTGTTCATTATATTTCCTGCTGTGTATTATTTTCTTACAAATTTAAACCTAGATTTAAGGGACCACCTTGTGTGATTGCATTCATTGGCCTCGACACGTTGTAACAAGAAGTTGTGTGTCGCATGTAGGACACGGAAGTGCATGATTGGCTGGCCACCAGTACGTACAAGCCGTACGATAGGAATAATCGCTAATAGAGGTTGCATGCTAGTTTGACTTAGCGGTTATAGTGGTTTGTGTTGTGGATACAACACAGTAGGCATTGGGCGGGGAGGACAATTCCTTAGCGTATGGGCTTCGATGCACTTTCCCTTGTGACCCGGACTCTCCGTTGGAGATACGGGGTTGATGACCCATGATTACTGACAGGCCACTGACGATTCTGCGGAACGTCATGCTCTTACTGATGGGGCCTCTGGTGCCCAAGGGGGGACTATGCTGATCCTATTTAGCCAGGGCCCATGTGTAGGAAGGATTGTTCTTAACTACATTTCACTTAGAACGGTTAGGCACCTTTATCCGTTAGGTACGAGTACTTTTGGTTTGGATACTTGTATCTGACCGTGGCTTGGAACAATAACTTATCGCGAATTAGTTCGTCACATCTTGTCCTTGTTTGGTTGTAGGTGTGACTTACTACTTCGATGAGAAGGTATTGAACCTTATTGGGGTCCGGATACCATATTGGATTCATAGCATGGGAAGATACGTTACCGTGAATTAGTTTACCATCTCCTGTCCTTGTTTGGTTGGGGGGATGGTACGCTCGTTCAGTAGGTGCGTATTGGACCATGTTATAATTCGATTTACTTATTTATTTGAGCAATATTTATTCAGTTTATATGGCATGATATTATGTGTCTTGTTACGTCCCTCTGAGGACCTGGTTGTCTTGCCAGGTGTGTGCTATTGTCTTTCGCAGGTGTTCTAGCTCTAGCCGTGATCTTCGCTATTTCTTCGAGGATGATTGCATTTGGATCGTCTTCGCTTCGCTCGCCACTCATTTTATTTTCTATGTACTTTTCTTTATTTTGTTGGTAGTGGATTTGTCTCCGTCCAACATATTGTATCAAGACAATTCATTATCTTTATATGATGTCTTTTATTCATTTATTCTGTGTGGATGAGTTTAGTTATGGTTCTACTACATTTACAGCTTATGTATCTATACGAAGCCTATGTACTCCGTATAAATACAGCTGGCATGTCTATGTTCCTAGTCCTACGTATTTGGGACTGGGACGTTACAGTCTGCCACAAGTATGTCGTGACTATCACGCTATCTCCGAGTGCCATCGGAGAATGTTGGTTGCACGAAGTGCAACGAGTTACGAAATGTTGGTTGCCCAAAGTACAACAAAGTTGCTAGTCGTTGGTTGCACGAAGTGCAACAAATATAGGGATGTTGGTTGTACGAAGTATAATAATATATGTATTGTTGATCACATAAAGTGCGAGGAGTTATGTTTTGTTGGTCGTATGAAGTGCGAATGGCTATGTGTTGTTGGTTGCACGGAGTGCAGCAAGTCATGAATCGTTCGTTGCATCGGTGCAATGAGTCGACATGGTATGATACATGTTATATGGCTATGCGGATGAATAGCGAATGTGTAACGGATTCAAGTAATGGCTTTGAGTATAATGAATCGTTGCACGAGTTGCAACGAGTGCGATTGGGAAATCGCGGATGCGATAATAACGAGTCGAGTTGGTCGCTAAGTCAAACTTGAGTAGGCAAACTGTAAGTTGGCCAAGTTGCATCGAGTTTCAAAGTAGGCGAACATTTATGTTGGCCATATGTCGCGTTGAGCATTGAGTTAGCGAATGTTGAGTCGTGATCGATATAATCACCAAGACACGGTTAGCCCCGAATGAATGTCAAACTTGGACGAACGACTATCATGTTGGTCCAGTTGTTGTGCCAACTCGAGTAAGCGAACGCTGGAGCTGGGATCGAAAAAAATTGCCACGGGATAGTTAACTTGAAATAGATGTCGGACCTATGCAGAGTGTAAAATCGAGTAATGACTCGATTTCGAGTGGCATATGCAATACCACTTGTGCGATCAGTGTAGCGAAGCATTGTATCGATAACGATAGGCTCGATTTCTGAGTGGTATATGCAATACCACTTAAAGATAGCTATGTTAAACAGTTTGATGACTTGCAATAGAATGCATCAAGACGATTGTGTCGATTACGATAGGTTTGTCCTCAATGGACGGAGTAGTGCCGAGACTCGAGTGGGAATGACTCGATAGAAGTCGATGCAAGTATGCTTCGATGAATTGAGTTGAACGATATGCACGAAGTCGTATCCATGGATGATATGTCGGACGAGAATTTGTTGGGTGTAAGCCGAAACGATAGGCTGAGCATAGCGAGGGAATGTTGTATTGAGAAAATAGTTGACTCAGTCAGAATTGAGTTAAGTCGGTATGAAAACTATTCGGAACGAGTTGAGTAGGTATGGACTAATCGTGCAAACGAATTTGAGTTAGCACGAAGAGTCGGTAGCAAGATCTGGAAGTGCGAGTTAGGAATACGAGAATGGATATATGAATTAGAAATCGTGTCTCAATGATGATAGTTAGTTACAACGGGATGGATCTTGATGTGTGCAAGACTTGATTCGTATTCGAGTTCGGATAATGGCAGTGATTGCAACGAATTGGAGCTTATGAGAGAGAAAGATGTTCAAGTTATGCATATCGACGATAGTATTGAGGCGTATCAAAGACGATATGTAATAACTCGGGGATACTCTGATCAAATGAACAAAAATTGTGTTGAACATTGTTGTTGGATGAATGAGATGCAAGTTAAGTTGATTACAGTTTGGATGATAACGGTAGGAGTGCTTCAAAGAATTTGAGAGTGGATGGATATTACGTGGATGAAAATGAAAGTGTCTTGATTGCTTCGTGGATAACCACAACGTTGACATTCTTGTCTTGTGCAAGCCCAACACTAGCCTCGCACATGCGTCAGGCAATTAGGATGACTATTCCGTGTGAGCGCTAGTATGGTGATTCATGTCCAGCGGGGATGGTCGAACTTACAAGGCGTGGCAAATTGAATTTAGACTTGTGGTTTAATGCGAAGATGAATTTGAGGATTGTTGCGATAAGCATAGAGTGTGTCAGATATTGATCGTGGGTAGATAGACTCGTACTCGAGACGAACAAATATCTCTCGGTTAGAGATATTGTTAACGGTAGTGCACGAGTGATTCGAGTAGTAAACGGTGCATCAATTGCGCGGGGGTAGATAAATTATGGATTGGTAAATTATGTCGAATTGGATAAAGTCTCATAGAAATTATCGGGAATTGATTTGGCTCCGAGGTGGGATATAGCATGGTTCGTAGTAATTGTCTCTCGTTGATGATCTTCAATTATCAAGCGTAGCTTCGGGACAGCTGACCTTAGAAGACTTGACCGCCAAATCAAAGTAAATGTCAAGGACCGTAGGACGACCCTAATGAAGTCGCATAAGAAATTGCATCGAGGATGAATGATGATGTAGTGCATATTGAGGAACGTACTTAGCATAGTGATGCGGTAAGGCGATTGCAAGAATTCTGTAATACGCGAGAGTGGCGAATAGTGGAACGACCCTAAGATTTGTGTCATAGATTGGTTGAGTAATAGTTAGGCTATGTGTGTTGAGCGCACGATCTATGTTACGAAACGAACTAGTCGAGATTGATTCAAAAATTGAGTAAAGAATTCGTACTCGATCGAGAATCAAAGATAGGCGTATCGTAAGAGACCTTGGATCGGAAAGATTGTTGCCTTTAAGCATCGTAGACTTAAGTTGACCTCTTGTGTCGGAAGATTAAGTACGATGTCTGGATAAGTTACCTAACGGGGGTAGCCCGAGACGTAATGCGTGGAGAGCGAGAGAATGTGAATCATATCTGGATAGTTGTGTGCGAGACTTAGTACAAATGGTAGGCAAAGGAATTTGAGACATGTTGGACTTAGTCCATGGCGTTGAGGCCAAATTCTTACAAATAATTAGACGAAAGACTTGAGTTGTGCGAAAGATAGAAAACGGTTGGGCGGGTAAGCGTTGCGGAGAATTGTTGCGATTGGATGTGCAAAGACTTAATGCAATGTATGCGTTAGATGGCCGACGAAAAACTTATGGGATCGAAGTATGCAGAGATGTTGGAAGATAAATCACGTGTTATGCATACGAGAAGGATTTTGGAAATAGACGCTAAGATCTGACCAAGTCGAGAATAAAATAACTGGTGCTTGAGGATCTAAGTGGAGCCTGTTAGCTTTGTCCTGATATCCTACAACTGAGATTGGCTAAAATACATATATTGGTGGGACGCCTAAAATATGTGTATGATCCAAACTAAGTTGTTTGATTCAAACGATAGTGGCACGAGATCGTGAAACGATCTAGCGGAACACTTGGATTAAGTGTTGGTTTCAGTTCGAGGACGAACCTTGTTTTAAGTGGTATATTATGTAATGTTCCGCTCCACACGGTGCATTACGATGAGTCGTTGACCCGATGAAGTATCGATGCAAGAGTTACGTTAGCCCAAAAAGAAGCTTGATTCGATTCGAATCTATAAGTCGAAGCGATGCAAAGCATAAGTCCGGGTGGAACAAAGTATTGACTTCAGTTGATCTGGTGTGCATGCTATGCTTTTACGCTAAACGAAAATAGGTCAACATTTTGCCTTATTCACTAAAGTGTTGGTAAAACCAAAATCTCGCCCTGTAACAGACTCGGGCATGGGCACGATAGGCCGAATCAATCGAGTAACTCAACAGAATGCTAAGTCAGAAGAGTTAGCCGTGCAACCAAATTATGGAATCGAGCCGCATCAGCTCGGCGAGACGACAAGACATATCGGCTTAAGGTGGACGGGTTCTTGACTCTCTCTCCCTACTCCTTCACGTCTAATAAATTGTAGAATTGTATGCGATTGTGGCTATTGAGTTAGCGAGCGTGGCTCGGGTGATTAAAGGTCTTAGTGTGTGTCGAACATTAAGAATAGAACATTAAACAATTGAAGCAACGTGCATCAAATGTACGGGTCACAGTTGGACGGTGATGGTAGAACATTAAAAGACAATATCGAGATGTACATCACGTGCACGACTTCGAGAATATTGAACACTAGGCCTAAAACATTGATTATGGCGTTGAGCGTTCCCTTGCGCACGAAAGCTACGAAATGACTAAGTAAGCAAAATAGGGCAAGTTGTAATGCAATGCCGCGGAACCTGTCGTAATATTAAAAGATATACTTCATGCATCGAAGTATGCAGTTGTGGCACAATTGCTACAGAACTGCTTGTTATACGAATAACTTATGAATGGAAGGCGTTGAGTATAAGATATGAGAAGTCTAAGCCGTTAGGCGTCGTGCATCAATACGGATGTGTTGGGGCATAGTGCCGAGGGAACTTGAGATAGAGTTGACGGAATATGTTTATGGAACGTGGGATTGGTTGGAATGATATGACTTGTTTGCTATGGTGCGTATTGCATGGTCAATGGACTCGGATGGCCCGTGCACGGGTGCGGCTTTCCTCGAACGGTTACGACTAGGGCATCGGGACCGTTCGGCCTAGGAAAGAATTATGTATGGTATTTATGGTACACTTCATTAGGACGGGTTACGACCGGCCAGTGTTGTGATAAGCTATGATATCATTAAGTTTGGGATCATTCCTATACTGGACTAGCAACCCGTACTGGAGCGGTCATAGGCTTACACATAAAAGATGCCAAGTCCATTACGGTACAAAACACCGTGACCTTCATATAGATAGGGCCGGTGGGCTACGATCAGAGTTGGGTACAAGCGCAGGGCCTGCCACCCTTATGCATATGTCTAAGTTTGGTTGGTTGGCTGCATGAATTGTATGATTGGTTATGCATATTTCTAACGATTGCATGCTAAACGAAACGAGACAAAAACATGTACGATCACTATATTTATCTTCGTGTTATGTCTAACTGTATCTGCTGCAGGGACACGGTATTGGACACATTTATGATAAGTTGCTATGCTTTAATATTGCCATGAAACTGATCCTAAGGCTAAATAGAAATATTACCAAATAATGTTGCATGTTTTACTAAATGTACTTAGTGTTGGTTTGGGTGTGAGTGGGTCTTGATCAGTGCAGCGAGGACGAAAGCACTAATCCCTCACTAGTTTGCTTGGAGGTTCAGGATATGTTCGGCTCGTGGCAGGGCTTGGCTTGGACGCGTCGAGGCATGGAGTCCTTAGCATTTCAAGAGGAGCTACCGTATTGGCGTTCGGACTTGCAACATGGAGATGTTCGGCCGAAGACTACTTGTTGGCTATAAAGAGGCATAATATATGAAATAATGTAATCCTTTGTGAGCTAGAGAGATCATGAGTGTTGTAGCCAGTTGGCATATTCAGTTGGGTTTTTCAAAGCCTTTGTAACCTTCAGTTCATTATCAATAAAAGAGATTCTTATTGTATATTCTGTTTTCTTTTGCTGCTTATGTTATCAATTTGAGATAAATACTATGTGAACCTGTTATCTTGCCTTACACGAGCGCAACTCCAGGCTCGTGCGGCATCACGCCCAGCGAGGACGATGATTCGGGTGAAATCTAGCGAGGACGAGCAATTTCCCGGGTCGGGGCATGACACTTCTCTTGAATTATCATTTCATATATTTTATGTCATTATCGTGTCATTTATCTTCCTTATAATTTATGGTGATTGAGTATGAGTATTATCATTATATTGTCCTCCTTTCGGAGTTGAGATATCATTGACAGGTTGTGATACATACTCATGAGATGTATTAGTTAGTATTATTAACCTAGACTGCATTCTACCGCCGATGTTGCGGCGTAAGCTGCACGTACCCACGTCCTCGTGTCCTTACATCAGGTGCGGGTTATCACATCGACGGGTGTACAAATTATCCGAACGATTTTCACTTTCATAGTCATGGTCGTCGCATGTTGTACCTTCTTTTTCCTCCTCATGCGGTCCTCCCTGGAATTGCCTATCTTTTCTTCAAAATCAAAAGCAAACCGATTTAACACATCATCTTTTATCATGGTATGTACCCTCCTCGACAAAAAAAGTGGCTTGAGTGTAGCATCAGCTACTCTAGAAACCCTAATTTAGTTTTTTTTTTTTTTTGTAATTTGGACACCCCTAAATATTACTAACCACTTAATGAACAAGTTAATTAGATGAGTGACATGGGGATACCGAGACGACGTTCCTAGGCCTGCAACGAATAAGAATAATCTAAGACTTTCTTGCTTTAGAGTAACTCATCCTAGATCAATGAACCGCAAAATTATTGCTGGCAGCCCCAATCTTAGTTCGACCCCAAAACCTAGACATAGCCTCATTTAGTCATAAACTAAGCTCTAGAATTTTTTTCCATAATTTTTGGAATTATTTTAATAATTATTAAAGCAGAAAAGTTATTTATCCTAATTAGTTACTAATTGAAACAATTAATTAGACAACCTATAGAAATTCTTTAGGAAAAATCTTACAATATTTTTATTCTAATGTTGGCGGCAGACTGTCCGAATCTGCTCTAAAGAGGAGGATAAGGTGGAGGGATTGAGGTCGTCAGAGCACAAAAAGGGTAGGACGGGGCTCAATAGTGAGGGGGTCGGAGTGGGACTCAAAAGGAGGAGGGAACCCGTTGTTGTATTGGGAAGGAGGGGATCGACTTCGTCCGAATCTAGGAGAAGTGGACGATGCGAGGTGCCACAAGCTTGAGAGGTTCGCCAGAGGAAAACTCAATTGCCGGGGATTGGGGGGGTGGGGGGGGTGCATGCTGGAGTGGATGAACATATGGAGAGGGAGGGAAACGTTTGAGAGGAGGGACAATTAGGCCCAAAATTCGAACGAAATTCAGTGCGGCCCTCCCTGGACTTGTCTATCTTCTCAAAATTAATAGCAAACCGGTTCAACGCATCACCTTTTACCATGATATTTACCTTACTCGGCACAGAAAGAGGCTTGAATGTAGCATCCGCTACTCTAGAAAACCCTAATTTAGAATTTATTTATTTTTTAATTTGAAAAATTCTAAAAATTACTAACCAACAGAGTTAATTGGATAAGAGATTTGGGGATACCGAAACGACGTTCCTATGCCTGTAACAAATAATAATAATCTAAGACTTGAACCTAGCTTTCAATGACCCTAGAGTAACTCATCCTTTATTATAAAGGTATTTTAGGACTTCCACAAAATTTGGGAAGTCATTAGAATAATTGACACTATGAATGAAAGAAAAAAAAAATTGACGACCCGCAAAAATTACTACGGGTAGCCCTGATCTTAGTTCGACCCCAAAACCTAGACATAGCCTCTTTTAGTCATAAACTAAGCTATATAAATTTTCCGTAATTTTTAGAATTATTGTAATAATTGTTAAAGCAAGAAAATTATTTATTCTAATTAGTTACTAATTGAAACAATTAATTAGAAAACCTATAGAAATTCAGTTCTCTAGGAAAAATCCTAAATTATTTTTATTCTAATGTTGGTCCATCATTGTCCAGCTACAGATCATTATCCGCGGTGGAAGGCGTCGCTATTTATGGATTTTTTTGGTGTGTAACATATACCACCAATTTTCCCACTTAATTAAAAGAAATAATCAGAATGATCCATTACCATTGGTCCATGGAGCTCATTCTTTCCACGTATGAGAAACTTCCAGTTGGAGAAAAATCAACACTCATAATGACTAATTTGTGAGTGGAAAAGAAAGACGCAGACCATTCTCACTTGACTCAGTTATGCTGCAAGTCTTCACATCAACTCCATTATCAATTTCTGCAGGAATGAGACCTATTGTAGACCCAGCTCACAATTTGACTCTGCCAGTCAACTTCTCCAACCTGTCCACTGAAATTTATTTGGCAAATCTAGAATTTTTCTTTTCTTTTCTTGAGACAGTTCAGGTTTACGGGATTGTTATTCTTTTTCACTCCGGGGCTTAAACACTTTCGGGCTTAATGTGTTGTATACATTATTGCAATTTACTATAAGCAAATTGTATCCAGAAAATTTGCTCCAAAGTATCAAATTTTTACAAAATTACGCTGAGGATAATATGTTCACGAAAATTTTCAATGGAGGAACTTTCCGACAGACGAACTGGCGGAAATTGGACCAGTCACTCTGGCGAAAATCATGCTTCTTTAGTCGGATTTGCTCCAGCTTGGCAGGGACTTGGGGCAGGGGGTTGGGGCAATGGGTTGGGGAGGGATTCGGTTAATTGTTGTGTGTGTGTGTGATTGGGGAGGGGAGATGAGAGTAAATGAGTGAGGGTAGGTTTATAGAAATGTGTGGTGTTCAGGTTTATGGAGAAGTGTGGGGTGAGATAAAATCTAGGGAAGGTGTCGAATGTGTAAGGTTATAAGAGTGGGGGAACTTCATTACTCTAAATCCAGAAGAAGAAAAGAAGAAGAAGAAGAAAAGAGGAAAGAAGAAAGCAAGGAAGCAGAACAAAGTAGGTTTGATTTTGATTTTGATTTTTTTTTGTTCGTGTTTATTATCTTAGAATTTTCTATTGCTAACAGATGAATCGTCAAAACGACGGACGTGTTCCGGGAGGACCCAGCAATGTGAGTCGCATATCTCAAAGTTAATATTTTCTGGAAATGTATACTAAATCTTAATAAAAAGGTTATTATTATGTATATTTGTGTTATTATGTAGTAATAATGATCATTATGTAGTAGTTAATTTGTTTTATATAGTTATATGATTATCCTGACGATATACGAATGTGAGAGCATGGAACATGGCGTTATGAACACAACTTTGGGTGTTGGAATTTGACTAGCGAACAAGAGGCTATGGTGGTCATATTTGGATTTAAATACATTGACGAGATAAGTTTTCTACGTCATTATAGAGATTTGATTTTCAACCTAGTCGAGCGTTGGTGGCCTGGACGAAATACATTCCAGCAACCAGTTGGAGAAATGACTATTACTCTAGCTGATGTAGCAAATATTGTAGGATTATCTATTACGGATGAACCTATAATATTTGATGAGTCATTTTCTGTTGATACTGTAATTCTGGAGTATCTAGGTGTGGAGCCACCAAAATTATGGAGTATCTACGAACATTACTAGTTTCATTATTAGGAGCACGTCTAGTACTTGTATGAGGTGGTGTTGGAGTAACAAAAATACTAATATATGGTGATTGTACATTAATTTGAAGAATAAAGGTCCATGCTTGATCACTATTTAAATTTATAGAATTAGAAGCAAAAAATATGTACTAATATAAATTCATCAAAATCGATAGAAAATTGTTCAGTAATTAAATTACGTAAACTATTAAACGTAATATTTCGATCAACTATAAGAATTTCGGTTAAACCTCCTTCGTAAGCTAACTCATTTAGGACGCCTCCAAGCGACCATAATATTGTTATACTTTGATCCATGTTGGTAGATGAGCTTCTAAATATTGGTAGGTGAAAGGAACAGAAAGAGAGCCATCTACTTCTTCTGAATATTGGCAGGTGAAAGGAACAGAAAGAGAGTCTTCTACTTCTTCTGAATAGCACTTTGAGATGTAGAGAAAGATATTGAGTTGAACGAGAAAAGCAGACTACTCATTTATAAGAAATGAGAGAGCCATTGGAGTGGAAGTAGCCATTTGAGTTAAAATAGTCGTTGAAAGAGCCGTTGTAATTGAAATAGTCGTTGCTAAAAAATCGACCCAATGCCCCAAGCCCATGCCAAGTTGGCACAAACCGGCCAAAGAAGCACGATTTCTGCCAACTGGCCAAAGAAACACGACTTCCGCCAGACTGACACGTCCAATTTCCGTCACTTCGTCTGCTGGAAATTTTCGTAAACATGTTACCCTCAGCATAATTTTTTGAAAATTTGGTACTTGAGAGAAAATTTTCTCAATTGTATCATATTGTCTTACTTGGAAGGTGTTGCTGGTTGTGTGAGCTTAAATTGGATATCCAAAATGTAGTTCTACCTGTCCACCAAATGACAGTCTAGATTGTATGGTATGACGCTCGATAGTGACTTCTGCTTGGAATTTCATTGGTGCAGGCGACTAGAGGGAGGTCCGCTTTCAGTCTTCCTTCTCCCTCCTCGACTCTAGGCGTAATGAGCATTGGTTGTTCCCCTAGGAGTTCTATGTGCTTGAAGAGAGTACCTGTCATATGATGTATGAGATTAGCAGGGCCGGAGATTAGCAGGGCCGGTCCGGGGGATTGGGTTGCCTGAGCCAAAACTTATTTTGGTTGTCCCTTGACCCTTGTTGTGGACTGGTCCTGGAAGGTCACATACAACCCCGATCTCTTGCAGGTCATGCTGGACCTGGAATGTTGCCCGAAAAAGAGGGGGGTTGCCCAAACCCGAAGTCTTGTGAGACTTACCCCTAGGCCAGCCCTGGGTATCAGAGACAAAAGGATGTCTAGTAAATCTGTTTGCAACAGCACTTTCAGAAACTTGGGTTACAGCTTGCCTTCAGCCCAAGGAAGTAAAGGTACAGCTGCATCAAGAGAAATTTTATTAGTCCAACTCTCAGCAATACAAGTACTTCGCTTGTATGGCACATTCCTCTACGATCATCATATCGTCTTGTCTATCAACATACTGGCTTTCCCTGGCAGAGGAATCTGACACATACGGATGTGGGTCTGTACCTTTATAATGTACAGAAATCTGAAGATACTCACACAGCATGCAAACACAAGTTCAAGTATTTGTGTTAGAATCTACCATATACTCATAATATTAACTAAAATCTCAACTGAAAGTATCTATACATGACCCTTATTTACAAGTTAGGAAAATATGATTAACTATACTATTGATCTTGTCCAAACTAATTTATCTAGCATTGTAACTTAAGCCAACTAGCCTTATATCAAAGCATTCTTCAACGGCTATATAGCAAACTCTTGAAACCAATCATCTCATAGCTCCACAGTGGAATATTCTGGTTTCGGAAGAGCAGTAGCATCTCCAACTTTAGCCTTCTGGCTGAGAAACTCCTTGCAATCTGCTCCTTTGACCGTGAACTCCATCAAGAGATCCTCAAAGAGTTGTTTCAGTTGGGCCTTGAAATCACTTGAGCAACCCTCACCCGCATTAGCATTCTGCACCTTCTCCACATCACAACCAACCCGAGCATTGTCTAAGTAAGCTCTGCATGCCACCAGGATTGTGTGCCCACGCTTGCGAAAATGTCCAGCAACAAAGTCCTCGAAATACTGTATGAAGAAAAAACCAATTCAGGTGTTATGGAAGAAAATTGGGTAAAAAGTGCACCTGATGATGCTTACAAAGTGTCTGAAAAATGCTTCAGAAGCTTCAAAAAATTCAGCTATCTGAAAGAAATTTAGGATTCTAGATAATGTAATTATCAGGGGAAAAAAAACCCCACTGATTTTTCCCCCTTTTTATCGGGTTACCCCATCTTTATACAAAATGGTTTCTACCATAAGGATTATTAGGTCATCGCGTGAATGAGAAAAAGGATTTAAAACCAATATCGTCCCTGGTCATTTCTGCTCCTCCCCTTCCTCATCCCAGAACATTGCCAATGGACAAATGAAGCCAAGGGTGCTGCCTCCCTTTCTCTTCTCTTTCTTCTGTCAAATGCTTCAGAAGCTTCAAAAAATTCAGCTATCTGAAAGAAATTTAGGATTCTAGATAATGTAATTATCAGGGGAAAAAAAACCCCACTGATTTTTCCCCCTTTTTATCGGGTTACCCCATCTTTATACAAAATGGTTTCTACCATAAGGATTATTAGGTCATCGCGTGAATGAGAAAAAGGATTTAAAACCAATATCGTCCCTGGTCATTTCTGCTCCTCCCCTTCCTCATCCCAGAACATTGCCAATGGACAAATGAAGCCAAGGGTGCTGCCTCCCTTTCTCTTCTCTTTCTTCTGTCTTTTCACTCCATACTTCATATGTCCTCCTGTCCCACCACTCAAGTGCAGAAACATGCTGGATCTCATTTGACCAGAACCCACCACCCCATAGACTGCAGAGGGTTCTGCAGTGGGCGGTGGAAGAGAAGGTGGTGGGATGAAGGGGAGAGGATCACAAGACAGAGCAGAAGGGGTGGAGCACCAATCAGTCAGCAATTATAGCAGTTATCTGAGGAAGAAGACCGAGAGAAAAAAAAAAAGGAAGACGGGGTGGTGTCAACACCATTGCCCGCTGCTGCCACTGTTTGCCAGCAAAAGAAGGGAATTTAGGTCCCTTGTTCTCGTGTGCCAGTCACGTGAAGCCTAAAGTGGACAAATACTAAATCCTAATAGCAGGGACCATGTCAAACAAAATTAAAAATTAAAATTTTGGGGTTAACCTGATTTTAAGGAGAATTTGAGGATTTCCTGATGCTTACCCTTCTAAATAAGATAGATCTAGCATAGAAGTTACCTTGGGAGGTCTTCGAAGGGAGTACAACATTGTCTTGCAGGAATAAAGGAAGGTATTCTCGTTGTACTTCAAGGCACTTTTCTGTCCATATTGAGAATTTGCAGTCATCTCATATCCCGGCTCATTGAAGTATGGTTTTTCATTCAGAACCAGAGCTTGGATGGAAACGAGAACCTGCAGCATAGTTGACTTGTGTGGATTCCACTTCTCGCATCCACTGCCGGACCAGGTGTTTAGAAGGCTAAGACAAACCTTCCCACAAGCGTACAAGTTGGGATTAAGACGAAGTCCACCAGAATGGTAATGTGCTTTCTGCACAGAATTATAGAAACAAAGTCACCATTACGACTTCAGAAGCTTGTACAGCGGTTAAAAATGTCTCAGAGCATAACATTTACATACTGGAGGCTGATAAGGATAGTCAGAAGGAAATTGGAAGTCGAAGAAGAAGAGGCCATCATGGTAAGGAGTTCCAGCTGGGCCTATTATAACAGCCCTTAGAAGGTCCATCCTTTCTTCATAAGCTCTAACATATATTGTCTCTGTTCAAAGTATAAGGAAACATTCATCAGATAGATTATTGCTAGGAAAGTGAGCAAGCCAAATAAATCCAGACATTTGCAGTTCGTATTGACTTTATGTGATTTTGTAGTAACTAACAATGTAGAAATCTTCTACTATAAAACTTACTTTTGAATTGATTGCTATTTTAGATTTTCCAAACTATTTATAGTTTATACAAATATGTTAGACTTTCTTGGAATGTGCTAAACATGCACTAGTTTCTCATTTCCAACTACATGTGTTTCCTAGAAAGCATTGAATCATTTGTTTGTAAGTTGTATTCATACAACTTCCTTCCTAGCTATTTAATGGTAATATGGGTAGAGGGATGAGTCTATATAAGGGAGATAGTATATATGTCGAAAGTACATCTTTGAGAATCAAGAATTGTAGCCTTTGAATTGAGCTTAGTTGATAGTGAGTGAATACTCTGGTGGTTGGTTTGAGTGATTCACAACATTCAGGTTGCGTGCTTCCCCTCTTGCTTTTCTTTCCCGTTCAATCTTTTACCTTGTCACGTCCAATAATAGGCCAATTCTAATTTTACTACTGTTATTTTGTTATGTACATCTGTCCATGGAAAATGTGATTATAAAAGATAAAAGTAATCATTTTCAATTAATATGACCCCTAGATTAAAATCATAACCACACAAAAAAATAATCTTACCAGTTACTAGTCATAAAAAATAATGAATTAATGATGACACGATGAGAATGCATGGTTTAAATTTAAGAGTGCAGTAAAAGTTGAAGCACAGAACCGGTACCAGGATATGCTAGATTGCCATGAAATAAATTATAGGCTTTGGTAAATTAATCTACAAGCATGATGACTGGAACAGAAAAATAATTTCTCTAGACGCGTCTTTGGGTTGGTTTTTGGCAGATGAAGTATGGTTTATTTGTAGATGCGAAAACAATTCAAAGAAACACAGCTTCTCAATCCACATGATCACAGTCGAGCGAAAAGACAATTTCACCCTCAGTTAACGAGGAAAGCTGCATCCTCGTGTACATTCAGAGAAACGGCCAAGTTCAACCAAGTAGAAGCAAGCAATAAGAAAGAACAAAGGGAAACTTTGGTATTGAATTAATGATATATGCATGGGTTTCCTTGTCCATATAGAAGCTCTTGAAGATAGAAACTCGAAGAGAAAGAATAAAGGGATAGGGATACTTTGGTATCGAATTAACAATGTCCAAAAAATAAATGTTCTTCTTCTAAGCTCAAGCATTTAAGGGCAAAAGATTCTAAATGCATAATAACTAAATCACATTCAAAAAGCAAAAAAAAAAAAAAAGGACCTGGTAAATCATTTTCCAGAAGCTTCCAGTCTTGTTGTATCTTCTTCATCCACTCTTTTGGTGGCTGTACAAAAAACGACCAGGTCAACTAGTAAAACACATGAACTTAGGGGAGAAAATAGAAATGGGTAGAAACTCATCACCTTTTTCCCTTCGTTAGTTTCCTTGGCAAAGTGATGGTCAGAGCAATCCTCAACAGTGTCAAATTGTTTCAGGGAATTAAATATTTTATCAATTTCTTCTTCAAGGGGCACGTGATTACTTGGCTTTTCATGAATAGGTTTCTGCAACCAAGGGACTGTAGCTTCCACCCCAGGTGGTAAATCCAAATGATCAAATTTAGCAGCTAAATTGTAACTGCAGTCATTGTCAATCATATCAGTATCAAATTCATACTCGCCATCATCCTCGTCAAAGTAGTCACATTCATCAAAATGGTCAGAAGTATAATCCATTGCATCTGACTCCAAATTTTTCTGAGAATCATCTGGAGCATCAGTTTGCAAGTCACTGGTTGTACAAGATCCCATAAGATCACTGGACAAAACATCCTGCAAAATGTAATACATGTATTTATGTTACCACGACATGGTGGTAATGAACTTCAAATCACTAAGTTCTGAGCGTGAAACTTTTCCATGACCATGCAAAATCTCCTCGCACCTGTTGTTGAATTTGCCAATCTGTAACACACCCTACAGGTTTCTTGTTCTTGTAATCTAGGGTGTTTTCGCCAATGATCATAGATGAATCTGTCTCATAATCTTCACGTTCATTTAGAACATTCTACAATAGCAAATACAGATAGGCAAGTTAAACAATTGTAAACGTACTGAAAGTATCAAATGCCATTGGAACACAATTTAAGGCTTGGGTTATATTACCCATATAGATAAATTAAACTGATTAAGACCTCGTCAAATTAAACCCTATATTGAAAGGTGTGCAGGAAAAAGGAAACAAAATTATAAAGCTAAATAGGGGACTATTATGCCCCCTTGCTATGTAGCACTACTAGTATTTACGTTAAGCTATAAGATCATCAATTTGCACTAGACATGCTTGTATTTTACTCTTTTGGAAGGGAAAAAGACAGTTCTTCCATTACAATTACCATGGTCTAGTGGACTTATATAACAATAGTCTACAGCTGTACCATACAATTTGAAATTTTCAATTGATTGTAAATTGAGTCTACATAAATGTATGTTCTTGTCTAAGACTGGGTTTGGGATTCCTTATTGGAAGTTGCTTATGCTTTTATTTTTCATGGCAAGCGGTTCAAGGCTGTTTGGCTAAACAGCCTATCAAAAAAAAAAAAAAAGTAAGTTCGATTGTGGGGCTACTTCTGACAGCAGCTTCCCACAGTCCCACATACTGTCAGAAGCTGCTTCTGCTATGGCTTTCTAAAAAGCAGCAGCAACCCCAAAGCAAGCTTAAGTTGCATGTATAACCTCCATCGGACTGTATCCAAGTCGTATCTGTTACTGACATGATAATTCCTCAATACTCATGCCCAATGTGACCTTCACATGTCTAGGTTCCAAAGAGGCCCAAAATATAGTTGGAAGTGATTGTGATTGTGTGAACATGATTAAGATATTAGAAAGTGACATTCTTTCAAGCAGGTTCTTTGAAGACCATTTTGCTATATTGCATAAATTTGGACACAGATACGAATCATAGTTTGCAGTATCGGCCTATACCGATCCGATACGGCCGATATCGATACAATGTGACATGTCCCGGTCCGATACTGATATTGGAGGTCTATTTTTCAGTCAATTCGGCAAAGAAAAATGAATTGGAAAAAAAAAAGACTAATCAGAAAGGGTGTAAAACCATAGTAAGGTTTTAAAAGCATGTAAAAGAAAAAAAAAACTTAATCTATTGCAGGTAAACCAATCAGCATGAGTGACAACTATTTCATTCAATTTCAAAACTACTAAGAAACAACACATAAAATACTTAAAAATATGCCTAAATGTATAAAAAAAAAATCTAAAATTTAATAATTTATTAATAATTATTTGCTTTCCGATACCCAAAGTTCCAATAGTCTGATCCGAAAACCGATGATACCGCCTATCTTGATACTCAGTGGAAGGGTCCGATACTGATTCCGATACTGCGAACCTTGATATGGATAAGAACAAAATACATAAGAGAGACATACATTTTGAAAGTACAATAAGCACTCACGTATGTTGCACGAATGCGAACATAGGTACGGACACTACAGATATGGACACTATTTTCCGTGTTCGTGCAATATAAACTTTTTGGAACCTAGTCATAAGACATAAACCAAAACATGCATAATATAGCTGTTATTAACATCCAATATAAACAATATGTATATGGGTATGTATTTATGTGTATAAATAATTGTACCCATGCTGTATGCTTATAGCCTTATACTAAATTTTCAAAAAGTAAATTTATTTTGAATTGTATTGTATTGTCTGTCCCCAGAGCTGTTTCAATGTCTATGCAACCTAGGTTTTGAATTGAATTGTATTGTCTGTATCCGAAACTAGAAATTTGGTCTAAAGATGCTACCTTATTCCATCCTAATCATACATCATCTCAAGAGTGCCAGAAGGGTAGGAAAAATGATACAAATTGGCAGCAGTGACACACAGGCGGCTGTAATCAAATGGAATCTCACTCTCCCTCTATATTTTTCTTCTTTGGTTCTTTGGTATTCAAGGGTTTTGGATTAGGAATTATTATAAGATCGACCATTCAGCCTTTGGCTTTATGCATCTATATTTCACTTAGGGGGCGTTTGGTTCAAGTTTTGGAGGCTTGGTAATGGGTTTTGAATTCCTTACCCATGTTTGGTATGTCTAGGATTGAGAATTAGGGAGGAATACGAGGGGCTTCATATTCCCACCGATGTGAGAAAGCTATTCACAAGTCCCCCCTTGGGAATAGTTTTTGCATTCCTAGGAATGTTGTTTTAGTATTTTGTTTGGACGCTAATACCCTCCATTTACTTCCAAAATTACAACTTCTATCACAATCATGTGAATGGTAATAGTAGCAACATGGAATTAATGAAAGAGTATTTATGAAAATTTAAACAAATCAAGATTCATATCCATGTGTGAACCAAACATGGGAATGGAATAATTGAATTTTTTGGATGACATATTCCCAACCTAACCAAACATGGGTATGTTGAATTCCTTTCCCATTGGAAAGGAATAGGAAATGGATTCCAAGGAATACAAAAAATCCATCGAAATGAGCCCTTAGTGCCTGACATTCACTTTCAAGAGTATTGATATCAACAATTTATGTTACTTCAAAGATTGGTACAACAGTTATTAAGAAAATTACAATCTCAAAATAGTGTATTCTCATATTGGTTTCAGTGACTTGTTGCTTTATATCACAATTTTTTTTTCAATGGATAACAATTAATTCCTTGTTTTTTTACTAATTACTTAATAATATATCGAATAAAAGATAAAGTACTTGCACTAATAAGAAGCCATAGTACAAGGAGTACGGATTTGTTTATCAAACTGAAAAGTATCAAATAAGCAGACACTCAAACCCAATATTGTGTAGAACTAGACACAAATACGGCAAATACAGTAGGTCAAACCAAAATCAGTCTCGTGTCCCTGTCATCATGTTCTTATTATGCCATGTTGTACTCATACCAATATCCATGCAACATAGCATCTATTGCTAGCAACACTATTTTTATTACTGAAGGTTGTTAACATATATATAGATATTAGATATATGAAGATAATATTCAGTATGTTCTTGCTCAGATATACTTTTTTAAAAGGAAATTTTGACAAAAGCTAAATCCAAACTCCAAAGGATCTAGAATCAAGTTCGGACCATCTTCTACAAGACCCATGAAATGTAAAATGGTTGCTAGTAGATCTCTTTAATGACCTTATGTAAAGACACCTCTCGCTCGTCCATTAAGTTCATCAATTGGGATTAATTCACTCGGTAATCTAGTCCCACCTGATTGTAGTTCAGATATTTGACTCTTGTAAAGGAGTACAACTGTGTGGTACTTCTCTATGAGGACGAAGATGAGAGAGAATCGTGTGTGTGTGTGTGTACTGGGTGGGTGGGTGAGAGAGGGGTTAGGTCCATGACAGATCCAGTTCAGTACCTCATATCGGTATCGTTTTAACCTCTCAGCTTTGTCTTTGTACAGATCAGGCAAGTAAATCTTCTCAACCTCTACAAATGACACAATTCGGATACTGCAAGCGTTTTGGCCCGTCGTAGTGTATTTTTGGAATGTCTGTGACAGGTCTAACACGTATCTGACATGGAAACAATAAGACATTGTACCCATTATGAATACCCATGCTTCCTATCACTTCTATAATATCAAAAATCAGATAACTATCTCGCTTGTGACTCTGTTCAAAAAACTTCACTCAGTGGAATGCCAAATCTAGTCCTCACCTCTCAACCAAAGATGAAAGGTCAGCTATTGACTCTCATAAAGGAGAGCAATTGCTGCAACTCTATGGGGAAGAAACAAGTGAGGGGAGAGAATCTCAATTATGCCAACTCAGTTCGCCAATCATTTATTCTGTAATGGCAAAGATATTTACAAAAGAATTGCATAATTTGCATACTGTCACAAAATACCACATGCACAATGCATCGAGCATACCATGACCACATTCAAAAGCAAAACAAGGTTAAAAGCTTACCCCCTCATTGTTCTTTGAAGCACAATCTACATCTACATCAAGAAGCTTCATTTCCACTTTATTCATGTCAAATTTCAGAATCATATTCCGAAAGCTAATTTACCAAGACAAATGCCACATGCGTGAAACAATTCAGAAGATTCACCCAATTTCCTTTGACCAATCAATCTACTCTTCCTACTACTCAATGCATAAGGAATTAAGTCAATCTACTCTTCCTACTACTCAATGCATAAGGAATTAAGTCGAATCATCAAAACTGAACACAAAACACTAATCAGCATAACCATCAGCTGCACAAAAATCAACTTAGGACAAGTTTGGTAACCGGAAACTACCATGGAAGCTAGGAAAGTAGTGGAAAATCAAATCCTCGTAGTTTCCATCTGATGTTTCTTGGAAATAAGTTCCGAAACTCCATGCCATGTCATAAAAATGGAAACTAAGGGCTCATTTAGTTTTCATCCAAAATTGTAGGAACTCGAAGAAAGTAGAGGGGGCAGCATTTACTATTCCTATTTATAAAAAGGTGATCCGAACTAATTATATGGCCCATAGTAATACAATCTAAATAATGTCATGTCATCATATTGCTCTAGTTTCATTATTCTATCTTCTAGCAGACAACCACCTTTTTGGAAACCTACTTCCGTTAGTTCCTAGAAACTCAAAGAAAGTAAGTATCCAACTTTCAAATAGTTTTTGGTTGCCAAGCAGAAGCAGAGCTCCTAATTGCAGCCAACCATAAACCAATGCACATACAATCTGCTAGAATGCAACAAATTGAATACCACATATCATCATCAAAATCAAAGCAAATATCAGATGCATGCAACAATTCAGAAAATTCCTCCCAGTTTTCCTAACAAAAGTCAAAACTTCAAAAATCTAACTCCAAAACTTAATCGTGAGAACACTAACTTACACAAATTAATCAATCTAGCTCCCCATTTCTCCAATCCGAAGCAAATGCCACATGCCTTTAACAACCCTGATTGTTCCTCCAAATTTTCCTTACAACAAAGTAGAACCTCCGAAAATCCAACTCCATACCTTAATCAACAGAACCCCTGGCACGAATTAATCAATCTACTAGAAGCACATATTATCATCAAAACTAATTTTTTTAAAACAGCATCAAAATCGAAGCAAATGCCACATACACTTAACCATCCAGAATATTCCTCCCAATTCCCCTTTCAACAAAGTTGAATATTTGAAAAAATCCAACTCCAATCCTTAATCAACAAAAACCTAACTGGCACATACATATTAATCAATCACGCTCCATGTTTCTCAATTTGATACCAATGCACATACAATTGGCTGGAACTCAACAAATCATGCCCACTTATTAGTATCAAAATCAAAATTTTCACAATAAGGGGACATTTGGTATGCGGAATACTATATAGCCGGGAATTCTATATTCCCGAAAATCAAATTCCAAGTAATTAAATTTCCTGGAAAATTACATTCCGTGTTTGGTAACTATATAAATATTCTCGGAAAAAAAATGATAAAAAAGGAAAAAACCCAAAAAATGAAATAACGTGAAAAAGGGGGAAAAAAAGACAACAAACAATAAAAACGACAACAAACAAAAAAAAGAAAAGAAAAATATCGAATAGAGCGACCAAAAAACCCAAAAAAGGACAAAAAACGACAAAACCGACAAAAAAGACCAAAAAGCGTCGAAAGCAACGAAAACAAAAAAGTGACAAAAAAACAACAAAAAAGGGCAAAACCAAAAACAACCAAAAACGACAAAAAACTACTACAAAAACGACAAAAAGGAAAAAAACAAAAAAAAAGACAAAAAACAACAAAAAAGGATAAAAATTTACCAAAAAACTACAAAAAAAAATGGACCAAAAACGACAAAAGACCACAAAAAGTCCAAAAAATGACAAAAACTATTAAAACGACAAAAAAGCGACAAAAACGATAAAAAAGGACAAAATGACAAAAAAAACGACAAAAGGATTAAAAAGGGAAAAAAAATGACAAAAAAAACGAAAATAATGTTCAAGAATGATCAAAAAAGAAGAAAAAAATTTAAGCAATTTTTTTTTACCGGGAAAAGAAATTATACCCACATATTCTTAAGGGATAGGATTCTCATGTTTTATTGGTAAACTATTTATTCTGGTATTTCTAATTTCTGGGAGTAAATTTTGTATAGCCCAAAAATAGATTCTCATCCTATATTTTTCCAGGAATAATAAAAAAAATATATACCGCATACCAACGCCCCCTTTAAAATCGAAGCAAAGAAACAAAAGGGGACGGAGGGCATTGTTCTTTGACGCAAAATCTTCATCTAAGCCAATCTCCCTTTCCACTTTATTCAACTCGAAATTTGAGTCCAAGCTCCCTAGCCCAAGTGGTTAGGGAGGGGGGCTCACTTGGGGGAGGTCCCAAGTTCGAGCCCCCCCCCCCCCCCCCCCCCCCCCCCCCCCCCTTGGGCATGGGATGGCTGGCCTCAAGAAATGGACAAAAAAAAAAAAAACTCGAAATTTGACGAATCCTAAATCCCCTATGACAACTTGTAAAAATTACAAAAAATCCACCCAACATTCCTAGAATCCTAAATCCCCTATGACAACTTAGAAAAAATTACAAAAAATCAGACGAGTCATTAATCAAACTCAATCTTAGTAAATCGTAAAACCCTAACTTTCACCGGACACTAATGCACATGCAATCTGCTCGAATCCAACAGATCAAACAAGACATAATCACCATGAAAATCAAACTTTACAATCAAAATCGAAGAAAAAAAAGGGATGGAAGCTAACACTTACCAGACCTTTAAAAAAAAATCCACCCAATCTTCCTAAAAACCACTACTACTCAAACGATCATTTATCAGTCACTAATGCACATACAATCGCACATCAACATCAAGATCAAAACTTTACAACCAAAATCGAAGAGAGAGGGGGGATGGAAAGCTCACGTTTCTCGGACGTTTGTTCTGATTGGACGACGACGCCGAAGAGGAGCCGGCGCTCGTGATCTCCGGATCGTCGACGGAGGAAGACAGGGAAGCCTCGGGGGAGAGGTGGTGCCTGCGAGCAAACGGAAGCCGTTAGATGTGAGTGGTGGGGAAGATGGAGAAGGTTAGAGCTTTTGTTGAGGATTCACTTGGTAGCGGGTTTTGGCTCCATGGAGAGCCCGGTTCGTAGCGGACAATGCGGATATCGGGGATCGGTCGGAAGGGGTTTCGAGAGAGAGGAGGAGGAGGAGGTTTTTTATGGGTGTTTTGAAAGACTCGCTCTCCGTGTTTTTGCTATTTATGGTAGTTACGAAGGGGCTTGGAAACTGTTGCTGGAGTAGAGTCGGAGAGGACTTTGAGAAGAAGTAAGGGGTGGTGTTGTTGTGGGCTCCACTGGTTGACTTTGGATGTGGTTTAGCTTCCCTAGTGTTCTTTTACTATTTGCCGGCCGGGCATAGCCCGGGAGAAAAGCGGGGGAAAAATATGGAGACTCAATTCGGGCCCGTGAATCGATGGGGGACGGACCGGGCTGAACTGGACTAGATCCGGGCCGGTTCAGGGTGGTCCGGCCCAGTTTATTTAAAAAATTGAAAAAAAAAATTGAGAAGGAAAAATTGAAAAAAAAAATATTAATGTCATTATAATTTAAATATGCTATAACATTAACTAAAAAAAAAAATGAAAGTTGATATTTTATTTTCATAAAAATTGTATTAAAATGTAAAAGTATTTTTTTTTCTTTTTCGTCATCCAACTTTCGTCCAAGTGGAGACTAAAAGTCCAAGTCACTGATGTTGACAGTTTCATCTCTTGAGTTTTGAGTTCGTTTTTTTCGCACGAGTTCAATCATGAACGCAGACATAAACACCCCCAATATTTTAGAAATTTTATTTCAATTTTGGAAACAACATAATCCAAACCAAGAACCATTGTATATTTGAAAAATAAATGAGACATGTTAATAATTTCTGTTAAAGCTAAAGAAGAAGTTAGATAATAAACTCTAGATAAAATGCATGTAACATTGTAAAATAATTCTAAAAATTCATAAATTGAATTAACAATTAACCAATCATTTTTAGCATTACAATCATGTGTAATAACATCTTTAAATTTAATAGAAGATTTCAACATTAAATAAGTATAGTTTCTATCTATGTGGTGCATCTTTAACATATCTCCTAAAAGTACCATATTGTATACATAAGGTTTTAAAAGCTTATTGTCTACTTGCATAAGTGTTCAAACTTTGTAAACATAATCTAAGATTTTTTAAATTTGCTTGAAAAAATTTAAGACGTTCTTGTACAATTAAATTAATAATATGTCAAGTACATCTTGCATGAAAAAGTCATCCTTCTACTATAGGCAAAATAATGTAAATTTAAAAAATTAATACAATAAGTGTTATTACTAACATTATCAAAGGAAATTGAAAAAAAAAATTATTGTGAATCATATTCACATAAAAATTGGATTATAGCGCCTCGTTTGCAAAGCAAATATGTGGAGATACTGAAGGTGGCGGACAAATAATACATTTTTGCAACATCCATTTCGATATAAATAATGTGCCATGTAAGTATAATTTTATTTAGTAGTTCATATATCATAAGTTATAGCAAATTTACTAGCATTTACAAAACTTTCTTTCAAAGTTGTCATTTATTTTTGAAATATTTTGGTAGCCTCTGATCTAGTAGTAGATCTAAAAACTTTAGTAAAACAAGGATTAAGATAGTACATGCATAATCATAATATCAATCACTCTCACCGAATGTAAAAGGTTGTTCATCACAAATAATATATTTTGTTAACTCAATTTGTTACAAGCATCAGAATAGGTAAAGTTACCTATAGAAGACCCTTGAGGACCAGTGCTTATTTGTATTTGTCTAGCATGCAATGTGTCCTTACCATAACAATTTTCATAGTGTCTTCTTAAGTGTCCGTGCTATCATTCTTTTTCCATTTATAAATTTGCATGCATTTCTTGCATTGTGCATCTTTAGCTATTGGTTTTTGATCTTTTCGATCTAAAATTCGTGCGTCTTCATTATCATTGACATATATTTTTTACATAATAATTCCATAAAACTGATTTTTCTTTCTATTTACAACATTAATAACCATATTTTTAACTTGAAGTAATATTTGGATCGGTGGTACATAATCAGGAATATGATTATTTTTAAACAAATCATCATAAAAAGCAAATTTGGGTCAGAATCACCTTCATAAGGGTGGCTAGAACTAGTAGCATACATACTTTAAAAATTAATTTTTAGAAAAAGAAAGAGGAAAAGAATTTGTATTCTAACAAAAATAGAGAGAGGAAGAGAGGAAAGAAAATCTCGAATCAGAAAAAAGAAAAAAAAAATTCAGTACTATTAAAATTACTTGATAGGTTAACTTGAAGCCTCCAAAAAAATTCGCACATGTTGAAGCCTCAAGGACACTGTAATTTCGATTACAGAAAGTTGTACTCCAATATCCAGAAAGTTGTTACTTTGATATTAAAAAATTGCTTGGCTTCTAAATTTTTTAAAAGAAGAAGGAAATTTTGGTTGTGGTTAATTTTCATAATTTATGGACTATTTATAGATTTTTTTTGGTGGAAAATGACCTCCAATACCCCTAAAATATAGCTATTATAAAGATATTTTGGTCATTTTTTCAGAAAATGTTCAAAATACTCCTAAATGTCCTAAAACGACTACCAAAATGGGGTATTTTGGCAATACCCTCCAACGGATAAATTGGAGAAAAAATTTGTGTCCGATCGGGTTGGACCGGGTGTCACGCCCCAGAACCAGAACACTGGAGAGCGGGGGCAGACATAGCCAGCTACGTATAATGAAATGGAATCCACTCCACTATACGGTCACGGCTGTCTAGATATATGAGGGTTTATCTACAAGCCATTAGTCTCTTATGGTCAATAACAAGCCTAGTGTCTCAATCACAAGCAAGCAAGTAAAATTACAAGATGTAAGATCACCAAATATACAATAGTAAGGCGTCCCAAACATTACATATTCAGCTGATCATGAAGCTAGTCGTTACAAAATGTGAGGACTAGCAAGAGTTTTAGTCATACATGATCAACCCTAGGTTGCCAATCATGTTACAGCCCGTAGGCAGACAGTAAGTAAAATGTACACGTGTCACGACCCGCACCCATTTTTTTTTAAACGGATATGAGACGTGTCCAAGCCAGCCTACGTCGCAGTGTCGACGGTAGAACGCTGTCACGACCATGAAGATCAAAATCACAAATAATGCTCATTCACAAAATTAATTTAATTTATAATGATCACAAGTTTTACATTTGTAGAAAAATATAAACTTGTACAAATAAATGAATGACTACAACTCAACTATCTAGCTAGTCTCTAGGCTTTGTCTGCAAGTATTCCCGTCACTCCCCAAGCTAAGTGAATCCACGGCTAACCTGAAAATGTTGGTTTCCTGTTAGGAATGGAACGAGCACAATTCGCTGAATGCAATTTCAAATAAAGAAAATGACTATAAAACAAGGTTAGACATCAATCATGAGTTTGAAAATAAACAGGAAATACGAAAAACCAATAGTAAATAAATAGACACCAAATACTTTCTCCAACTACTAGAAGTACCTTTGATATGTGATCAGTCTGGGACACTACACCGTACGGTCTACGAGATCTACTTGCAGAAAAGTAAATACTGTCTACGAGATCTACTTGCAGAAAAGTAAACGAGGTCTACAAGATCTACTGCATAAAAGTAAACGAGGTCTACGAGATCTACTGCATAAAAGTAAAAAATGTCTACGAGATCTACTGCATAAAAGTAAACAATGTCTACGAGATCTACTGCATAAAAGTAAATAATATCTACGAGATCTACTGCATAAAAGTAAACAATGCCTACGAGATCTACTGCATAAAAGTAAACGAGGTCTACGGTCGGATCACACATCCTTGGTACTTCTCATTCCCGACTCAATAATTTATAATAGAGTATAAAAACCACATAACCAATGGCCAATCAATGAAATATAGTGAAAATCAATATCGAAATACAGACAATAAACTGTACTCGCCTGTGGTCCTCTGCTGGTGAAACCGACAGTCTGAACTACTCAATGTGCTACAATAGTCAAAATCCGTACAACAGTCCCCGGAAGCTGAAATAAACATTACCAATATTCTCAGAATAGTCAAAATAGCTAGGATTGCCTGTTCTTAAGTCCAATTCTGGATACAGGGGCAAAACGGTAATTTCGGGAAAAAATGATGTCCGCCGTTGGACCCGCTTTGCACCGTACCAGTCACTGGTCTCTAAAGTCGTCAAACTACATGTCTACGAATCCAATTTTTTGATACGAACCCAACCGTATGTCCAGAGTTGGATTCCGGCGGGCCGTGCACAAAATCGCCCGTTGAGTGGGACCGTGGGGCCCGCAAAACGACGTCGGATTCAACTGTCTCAGAATTGGACCAAACTTGGCATACAGGATCAGAAAAACGATACGATCCTGTCACGCCCCAGAACCAGAATACTGGAGAGCGGGGGCAGACATAGCCAGCTACGTATATTGAAATAGAATACATCTCAACTATACGGTCACGGCTGTCTAGATATGAGGGTTTACTACAAGCCAGCAGTCTCTTAAGGTCAAGCCTATTGTCTCAATCTCAAGCAATTAACAGAGTTACAAGATATTAGAGCATCAAATATATATATATAAGGTGTCCCAAATATTACATATTGGATGATCATGAAGCTAGTCGTACAAAATGATAGGACTAGCAAGAGTTCAGTCATACATGATCAACCCTAGGATTTGTTAATCATGTTTACAGCCCGTAGGCAGACAGTAAGTAAATGTGCATCGAGCTAACAAGTGCTCGTCGGCAAACGCCTCAAAAGAATATATTTACATATAAGTGGGTGAATCAAAAAGGGAAAACCCACTCGTAGCCCTGGTTCCTTCTAGTGTTCACCATTGGGCTAGAAGCTTGGTAGATCCTCGGGAGCTGCTCCGAAATCTGGCCACACAAAACCAGCTGGGTCAAACCCCAAAAAGAGCAAGTGCCACAAGGAGGCCACAAATAAGAACAAAAGCCAGCATATCAGAACATAAAGAATAAAAGGAAAGTACGAGTAATAAAAGTACACAGAGCGATAAACGACTAGGGACGTGGAACCATTCCGGGAGCCAGGTTACAATCCTTAAACCAGACAAGGACCGAGGTTGTAACCCTTCGCCTGAATAGCTCATTGTCTCTACTCATTTATCGTTAAGATAAGGAAAACAAACATGCTCAGGAGATAGCAGGTACTGGAGCTAGACAAGACTTAGACAAGGCTGGTCATCATGCATTCACAAGCGGCCAAGCAATTACTACGACTTACTACTTTAACTAACTAGGGTTATCACAAGCCTTAATTACTAACAAGATGCAAGTGAGAAACTCCCAGTCCCAAGCCCTGCAGACTATCCAGTTATCCTTCCGCGGGTTGAGAGTTATAGGTGGGTACATTGCCCGGGAGACAAATGTACCCTTAGGTGACTTAGAGGGTGCAACACATGACAGTGTGCTGGAAATGTGCTCGACTCGTCGGCAAGCTACAAGTCCATTAAAGTGCCCAGATAACGAGATTGCCTGTGACTAGGAATTCTCCATGTTCTAGTTTGATCTAATCATTAGCCTAATCCAATTTAGCGCGAGTCCCTGGCCGTGGTACCCAGGAAGTCACATCCTAGATATGATGCAAGACAAGACAAGTGGATTGTACAAGCAAGCAAGCAGGAACACCCACGGTGTCAAGTTGATTATACGAGTCAAGTTACAAGTTACAAGTCAAGTCAAGTCAGGAGTGCGCCGCTACGGGCCACTATCAAGTTATCAAGATAAATTATGTCAGGTTGGTCATGTCAGGAGTGCACCACTACGGGTCACTGTCGTGTTATGCTAGTTCCTTGTCATACCATGCCATGTACAATAGTCATTCCAAACATATTAAGTAAAAATCAGTTCGTGACAAAAGTCGTAAGGATATAAAATGGACGTAAAATATCTAATAAAATACCAATATATATAGGACTATAGAAGAGCCAAACTTAAAGAAATAACAATTCATCATAGACAAGTAGGTTGTGCAAGGGGGTCAGGGGTTGGGCTACGCAGGGTATGTACTGCGCATGGAAGAGCTGCGCAAGAGTTGCCTTGCACCTTGCGCAAGGGTAGACTGCGCAGGGGGTCAAGGGGCACAGGATTAAAGGGGCACAGGGGATGCCTTGCGCATCAATTGGATTGCACAAGGGAGGATTGCGCAAGGGTAGACTGCGCAGAGGGTAGACTGCGCAGAGGTCGAGTGCGCAGGGGTTACTTTGTGCATGGCTGGCTTGCGCATGGCTAGCTTGCGCCAGCGCAATCCAGTGCAGCACAAAGCACTGGCTGAGCCTATGCGCAATCGGCCATGCGCTAAAGAGCACAGGCCGGGGTGCGCAAACGGTCAAGTGCTAAAGAGCACTGGCCGAGAGCCTTCACCAAGGCTGAGATGAACTCCTCAAGAACACCAAAAACTTCAAATCTTCATAACTTAGCCAAATCAAAACCAAATCTAGATTTTCAAAGTTCTAACTTGAGTAAAATCGAATTCTCTTCCATATGGAAGCATCAAAACATGCAAAAATCGAAGTTTAATGGATCAAAACTAAGGATTTTCGAAAATGGTTAAAACCTAGATCTAGAAAAATGAAAGCTCCAAATCACAAAATATCAAGTTCTAAAGTTGTTCTCCATGGCCTAATCTAGTTAATAGACAAATAAAAAGTGGTGCTTATTTGATGGCAAGGTGCACTTGCCTATGGGTTGGGGAGTTGTGTGGAAGAAGGAAGAAGAAGAAGTTGTAAGAAATTAATGGAGTTATGGAGGAGAGAGAAAAGGTTGGTAGGTTTTAATGAGGGTGGTTGTGATGGAATGGAGGTGGAGAATAGGCTAAGGTGTTCCACTCATGATGAACCAAACCAAACCAACTCCACAAAATAAAACCAAGCCATGGTCCAAACCCATTTACGAGAAACCAAAATCCGCAAGTCGAGAAAATAAAATATGTGCCAAAAATCAAATTACGAGTACAAATACGAAATACAGGAAATGGGGGTGATAGATCCTGTTGGCGCAAGTTTTGTCTCGATCTGACGAACGTGCATAAAGTAATTGAGAAATTTGCAACGTGCACGATACGGTAAATTTCGACGGATACGCATCAAATTCGTCGCGCACACGCGACCAATTTGAATTCTGCCAAAGTCCACACGACCACGAAGCCGATACGCAGCTTTCGACGCTTTTGGTTCGCGACCATATTGCCCGGTTTGGCGGAACGCACGTCGTGTGGGACAACTTTCTAGTTTTAAAAACAGATTTTTCGTCAACTTCACCCTAATTTTAAACAACAATTAATCAACAAGAATTTATTCTAAAAATAGCGTTTCCATCTTGGTTAGGTTGTCTAGAAGTCTGTTCAAGCGGTTTTCTAAAACTCGCGATGTTCTGGTCGCAAATCGACCGTAAAACTTGGGTTTCGGGACAGTTTCTAATATCCGAAAATCGAGTTTTTTCCTCGATTTGGAACTCGATTCCCGTCGTGCAAAGTATGAGTTGAAAGAATCTATGTGAAAGGCTTTACAGCCCTATGGGTTGTGAACGTACCTGAAGTCGCGGATCGACAAACGATTGAGCGTGCGTCGAGAACGCACGACGCGAAGTCGGCCTCGTGAAGGCTGCTACTGCCCTGCTGTTCAGTTTCATGCGCGCGCGCACGCGTATCCGCGCCTCCGACGACCCGCTCGGCCGCGCGCGGTGGCCCAGCGCGGCGCGCGCGCACTGGGGAAGGTGCGCAGGGTGGTGGCGGCGTTGGTGACAGGTGTGGGTTTGATTTAGGGTTTGTCGAGAGCTCCTCTGCTTATAGCAGTCGGGTTTTTGCTCTCGGAAAAAATACTGTGGGGGGGGGAGAAATATTTGCTGTGGTTGGGTTGGCCCACGAGCTCGGGTTGGGATTTATCACAGCTGCCACTATTGTGGGCCTGAGTTAAGTCTTAGGATCGGGGCCTGGGCTTCTCTTTGCTAGGTTGAGCTGGGAAGCTAATTCCCCCCCCCCCCTTTCTTGATACAACAATATATATACATATATATATATATAGTTTATTTATACATAGTTTTATATCTCACTATATATGACAATATATACACACCTATATGTATTTTTATATATATACACCCACATTTACGTATATTTATATATGTATATACACACATGTACAATATTTATATATATACATTCACACATTATATATAGTATTTTGATATATATATACATACAAATACATACTTAAATAATATTTATTAGTCAATAAACTAATATAGAAATAATAATATTAAATAACACTCCCAATAAAATAATAATAATAATAATAATATCAAAATTTAAATAAACCAATAATGGTATTTATAATATTTAATTAAGAATACTTAGAAAATATTCATCAGATGATTAAAACGGAATTCGACACCCTCCTATCAAGATACATCAACACGAATGTCACAGGACGCCCCGCATTGACTACATAGGCTTGGGCTCGGTTCGGGTTCAGTTTGACTAGTTTGGTGCGACCGGGTCACCTAGACGTCAAATAATATTAATAGTGACTAATTAACTATTTGTAGTGGTCACGTCACAACTTGGCCTGGTTTTCCTAGTTAGGACATCCCTATGGCTAGGTTTTCCACGGCATGGCTAGTACACTAGTCAAGGCACACTGCTACATCTCCCGTGCCATAAACCCTAGTCGTCTAGTACTTCGAAACTCAACAATAGCTAAAATTATCTACCGTAATAATTAACTAAATAAATATTTATAAAATTCTAAAATCCCCATTTAAATCAAAAAAATAAATAAATAAATAAATATTTCAAAAATTCCGGAAAGGGAAGCTACAAATCTACCCACCTTAAAAATAATTTCGTCCTCGAAATTCTAACTCATAACCATGCCTAAAATTTAAAAATAAAAGTCAAGGAATAAATCCACTATTACCACAATCTTCTCAATTTAATTTCTCCAAAATAATTTATATCCTCCTCCTAGCCAGTTTGTAACTACAAATCCTTGAGGACTTCTACCCACCTTTGGTCACACTACTCCTCAAACTAAAATCTTAAAACCTTCTAACTGTTTGCTAACAATCCTACCAACAAATATCTAGGAATATGGTATCTATAATCCTCTCCTACCTGCCAAGCAATCCAAAATTTAACAAGCACAAATTTATACAAGTAGCAAAATATTATTAATAAATTCTAATAAGCATGACCATTCGTTGCTCTGAAATAGGAAGGACGGAAGGATAAGAAAACTAGTTGAGAGCGATATGAGGTTTCAAGGGTGATAGAGAGTATCCAATGATGCAGATGGAATGAAAGTTTACGGACCATGGACTTATTTGCTAGATTGGGCTATTCTAGTCTAGTCACTTGCTAACTCGAAGAACCCTTTGCTTCTTAGAGGGGCTTACAATCTGTGTAATACAGAAGTCCTGTTTTCGAAATTCTAAACAAGGTTCCATAATAGAACGAAATTTGGGAAAATCAAGTTTGTGATCTATCCGCGATTATTAAAACACACGAGCAAAGAATATGAATGCAATACAAGACCGTATCGTGACTTTCAGGTAGATGGGATAAAGGTTATGAATGGATTCACATTCTAAGGGGTGGAGGTTACATAATAGATACAGGGACCTGGTTCAAATAGTTTGGTTTTCTAGTCTGAATATGGTGGTATACATGGATGGGTTTTACCGAGTCTTAATGGGTTTCCTATTTGGACATCACTCGTTGGTTGGATGAACCTTTGATCTCAATCTATATGGACTGAACAAGATCTCAAGATAAACTATTCCTACTAGGTTAGTGTGCCCTAGAATAGGTTTCCACCCAAGGGATTGAGCTCGTTGCTTATCAGGTTGGTTAGCTAGGTCTCTAAAGCTCAAAATGTGACTTTGTGTTTAAGGAGCACATGAGTCCACAATTGGGTGGCACACTAGTGGCATGTGCATAGCGGGCTCCGAGTAGATCACAACCATATATTGGGTCGAAGGAATTAGGTCGTGGTCAAGGCTCTAATGGAGGTTGGAAAGTGTATCGGTACTATGGTAAGGGTCGTAGTCAGTCCCTTTTAACCTGAAAGTCGTAGCACAAAAATAGAGTACAAGGGGACGGTTTTGAGTGGGACATGATATACCTAGATGAGGGTGGACTCGTCTAGATCTTGTATATGAAATTTGTTGGAAGGTAACAGCTGGTCGTGTGCTCTGAATATTAATGACACGGCCGGTGACACAAGAGGATCTAATGGAAAGTGGGAGCCATAGGGCACTAGTTATCATCCTAATAGAATCATTCAAATCAATCAGTAATCCTCGTATATTCTAAAATTTTAGAAGGCTTACAGTCTACCCACCTTAGAAGTTAGGCCATGGTCTTAGGAATATTGAGGTTAGAAGGTTCCCAAAGTCCGGATACTGTACCTCGATTCTTTGTTAACAGGGAATAAGGTACGGCGCATCGGGATACGGTAGAAATAAGTCAAGTCAAGGATCGCTCCTCGATAAATGGGAAACGAGCGTGTACAACGGCACATGGTCGATAAAATAGAATGACCTACTCGTCCGCAGTATACAAGAGTTTCCGATGGGATAACCAACTCCAAGGCACAACATAAAAAAGATTTCTAACAATTGAGTCAAGAAATTCTATTGGTGTCAAACCTGCCAGACTATGGTCACAAGGGTTGTAGTGCTCAGGTATTACTGTTGACAACTGGTAGGTCATAGTGTGACAGGGTATTTAAGCTATGGTATTGGCTAAGCTAGTGACTGTGGTGTTCCAACACTAGTTAGGTCTTAATAATAAAATTTACACAACTAGGACAATACTTGTTGGAAACCAATCTCGAAATAAGAGTCTACCATAGTCGCGGTAAATGATTAGAGACTCCCGACGTTTGGTCTCTAGAGAATAGATAGTCTTCTGGGTTGGCAATTTGACAAAGGATAACACCCTACTTATTTTCAAATTCAGAAGGCTAGAAGGTCCCGATAACAGTTTTGGGGTCAAGAGGAGAACGAGTAACTCAATCACTTGGCTGGCCGATGATAACTACACTTGTGCATACAACTACCATAGCCATGGGGATACTCGGTATCTTTCTACCAATTACGAGCTTCTGTCTTTCCAAATCAGTGAAAGACAAAAACAATAAGGAGTTCAAGAAAGATGTCACTGAATACAATCACGTGATTCAAAGGCGAACGTATAATTCATGAGAAATTGTCAAGCAGTCGCGGATGAGATCCTGGATACCTATATATCTCCATCCACGTAGTGTAATTAAACGAAGAGCGAACCAAATGCATCATGGTTGATCAGACCATAATACACCGATTCTGATTAGACAATAAGTTAGCAGGCGTCCCCACTAAACATATGCCTCGAATCAAGCTCAAGAACAGAGTGAGCTTGCAAAACTAAGCTGTAACAGCAGCGTTTGTTAATATAGTCGAATACAATTATGCGAGATTTTTAAAAGAATGCACAAGTGTGTCGAGTTTTGAGAGAATCAAACCTTACCCGGTGTTCTTGCTTATACAGTCTTCCTACTATCTTCTTATCCACAAGGACTTAGTCGACTAATGGGTTATGACCTCTAACTTTTGCATTCTAGGTAAACCTATTAGTGTCAATCAATTTCCTCATCTCTAAGTCACAAGGACTACAGAATGCTAGGTCGGGAGACATGCTACCCAACTTACAAAACTTTCACTAATATCGGCTTTTGATCTTATGGGACATACATGGCATTGTCCTATCCTCCATAGTATCCTAAGCTTGTAAGCACGTCTGAAGTCATTTCACCGAGAGTTATGCCTCGCCCGTATACTCGGGATGCGGTAAAACCCTTGGTTTCGTAACTCAAATATGATACAAGGTCAAACACTTCTTAACTCTATCCAATATTGACTCAAGGGTAACTACGATTAAGAGAACCACTAGCCATAGTTTCAGGAATGTTCTATAACCTATATTTTCTTAAACTAATTTCAACTCTAGGGTCGTGTCTCGCCAGTGCACTGCTGGCTGCAGTGAATCCATAGTCTCCAAAATTTAAATAAATGGCGACAGTGCGCTGCTGTCCTACCAGTATGAGTTAACTAACATTTCTGTAACTATATCTGTAAATAAATCTCCGAGCTTCTAGAGATTCAAACAAGTTGACTATGAAATAAGGCATAAATATTTGCCCTATCAACCCTTAAAATAAAAGATTGAGCGGGGAGGAAATAACTGAAGACAAAAGATATACAAACATTCTAATGTCTATTCCATGCGTATTCAAATATTGAGGAAAACTTCGAACCGAAACTAACTCGAGGTCCGTATGGGAATAACAATAATCAGAATTTATACAAAATATTAATTCCTAGGGCAAATAGAAACTAAATAGGCAGTTCGACTAAGATATGAGGATGATATCTAAGAGGCAAGAGAATGAATTGAATAATCTATCAAGGCTAGATCATTAATTCTATGAAGCCCTGCCTTACCAAGGGAATAATCTATCCAAATTAGATTACATCGTCATATCGAGCGATAATAATGTACCTATGGGGATCTGATAAACTATCAAAATTTATAACTCCTTATCTACATTGCATGGCCTAGACTACCCATTGGTAAATTTGTATAAGGGACTCCTAGTCCTAGTCATTCTCGTAAATTAAATTAATTTCTAATTCGTGAATGAGCATTTCTAGTCGTAGGCTCGCAATAGTACAACTAACTTGAGTACTATCACGAGTTCGCATGATTTGCAAAGACTGACCTACATGGGCTACCACAAAAACTTGTCACGACCCGCACCCATTTTTTTTAAACGGATACGAGACGTGTCCAAGCCAGCCTACGCCGCAGTGTCGGCGGTAGAACGCTGTTACGGCCATGAAGATCAAAATCACAAATAATGCTCATTCACAAAATTAATTTAATTTACAATGATCACAAGTTTTACATTTGTAGAAAAATATAAACTTGTACAAATAAATGAATGACTACAACTCAACTATCTAGCTAGTCTCTAGGCTTTGTCTGCAAGTATTCCCGTCACTCCCCAAGCTAAGTGAATCCACGGCTAACCTGAAAATGTTGGTTTCCAGTCAGGAATGGAACGAGCACAATTCACTGAATGCAATTTCAAATAAAGAAAATAACTATAAAACAAGGTTAGACATCAATCATGAGTTTGAAAATAAATAGGAAATACAAAAAACCAATAGTAAATAAATAGACACCAAATACTTTCCCCAACTACTAGAAGTACATTTGATATATGATCAGTCTGGGACACTATACCGCACGGTCTACGAGATCTACTTGCAGAAAAGTAAACACTGTCTACGAGATCTACGTGCAGAAAAGTAAACGAGGTCTACGAGATCTACTGCATAAAAGTAAACGAGGTCTACGAGATCTACTACATAAAAGTAAACAATGTCTACGAGATCTACTGCATAAAAGTAAACAATGTCTACGAGATCTACTGCATAAAAGTAAACAATGTCTACGAGATCTACTGCATAAAAGTAAACAATGTCTACGAGATCTACTGCATAAAAGTAAACAATGTCTACGAGATCTACTGCATAAAAGTAAACAATATCTACGAGATCTACTGCATAAAAGTAAACAATGTCTATGAGATCTACTGCATAAAAGTAAACGAGGTCTACGGTCGGATCACACATCCTTGGTACTTCTCATTCCCGACTCAATAATTTATAATAGAGTATAAAAACCACATAACCAATGGCCAATCAATGAAATATAGTGAAAATCAATATCGAAGTGCAGACAATAAACTGTACTCGCCTGTGGTCCTCTGCTGGTAAAACCGACAGTCTGAACTACTCAATGTGCCACAATAGTCAAAACCCGTACAACAGTCCCCGGAAGCTGAAATAAACATTACCAATGTTCTCAAAAT